>JAADKT020540314.1:0-11924 GCA_011763395.2 Chrysaora chesapeakei | reverse complement strand
TATTTATCCTACAGCAATTTTCCAGCAATTTTTCAATATTATTCTATTAATATAATTATCCTTTGTTATTATAATCCCCGCCCGTTGTTGCAATAATTATTGATTTTCTCTATGTCAATTATTTCGAAAAGATGTTTATCGAGATTCATGGGATATGGATTGGAATAAAAGACTTCAATTGAGCTTACATAAGCTTGTCCCAGTCTTGGTGGAACATCATTGTCAGATGCAGTTATGAGCAGAAAATATCTTGATTTTTTCTCCCTGTCTAAAAGACCATTGACAGTGATAAGACCCTGCAAAATAAAAGTTACATAAATTAGATTGATTCATGCATGGAATTGTACTTTGTATAACACTTGATGTTTCATATATAAAACCTGATGTTTCCTAAATAACATTTTATAAAAGCTCACAAAAAAGAAATTTCAAAAAAACATTCATTTTGGAGATACTGGGGTTTATATCCAAGTATATACGTCCAATGCTTTATGCTTTACAGGCGGCTAGAGTTCTTGCAGTTAATTGAGAAGTAGCAACTAAATAACAATTTGGTTTCACTTCACAAAGAGAAGACTACACTCTGCTATGGTTACATTACATTCTGATAGAGCATGGCACAATAATGCAGTGAATGACCTAAGGGCATTCAAGCCTGTTTTTATGTCTTTATTATGTTTTGTGTGTCTGTTCGAGAAAATGAACTTGTAATTCTCAATACGTGATATAGCAGCATTGATGGGGAAAATTCTATTCATCAAAAAGATATACTTCTCAAAACATAACAAATTACATCACTAATGTTCTCGAATGTTCAGCTTCAATACTTACCGTAGAATTATTGATCTTAAATTTTTTTTCATGATTTCCGTTGCTGATGTGATACTCGATCTTCGCTGAACGGTCTTTTTCTGATGCATTGACTTTTACAACACTTGTTTCAAGTTGTGCATTTTCTTTGATATTCACAAAATACGAAGAAGGACTAAAGACTGGATTGTTGTCATTTGAATCAGCAATTGTAAAATTGACTGTGACAAGCGTGCTATTCATCTGCGGGCTGCCATGATCATATGCACCAACATAAAAAATATGCCTAGATAGGAAAACCGGATGAAAGATAGTTAAATTTCATTGCAGTTGTGTTGCTGATGAGGAATGTAATCTTATCGCGCACGTCTTTCGAAATTAAGCTAGGAAAATGGAGTCTCTTGTCCTAGACAATTAGAACGTTTATTAATCATGCCACCAGACCGACGGTTCAACTCACACATCAAGGATGAGAAGCATTTTTCTAAAATTCGCTATTCGTTCGACTTATATTTTTAGAAGTTCCATCACTTAGAGGATTATCCAATCCGAAGAAGAATACGAAATCAGGCAGCGATGTGGCAAAAACCTTGGATACTAGCAACTTAACCTCTTCTTTTGTTTCTGTCTTAGAATACTTAAATAATATAACGTTAAAATCCAGTATGAAATCAGTGAAGAAACACTAGATATTTTATTTTCTTATTACGGTGTTAATATTGAGTTAAGTAATGTGCAAGATCGCTGATCAGAAGTTATATCCATTAGGGCAACATTGTTTGTCATATTGATCTAAAAATCTTCAAAAACAGGATATATTTATAGCTCTTTGACGCTTTGAACTCCAGTATTTCTTCAGTGATTTTATGAAGAAATTTTACAACTGCTTCCTTAATTTCAAGGCTCGACAAACAGAAGAGAAGCAGAGTTGGTTGTCCGTGAAAAATATTACTTCTCTGCATGATATTAGAGTTTCAAGGCCCATATGCTAAGACAGAAATGTAAATGCACTGGTTCTGGCTAGACCCAAATGAATTTAGCTGCCCCTCTGTATCGATATTCCTTCGCTTTGTTAATTCATGGTGATCAGGATGATGATTTAGTTCCTTTAATTTCGCAGTTCTGATAGATAATAAGACATACATCGATAAAATACAGCGAGAAAATTCTTTAAGTTAAAACTAAAATTTTTGTGTGTGTCGGTTAAAAGAGAAGAGTTACCTTGTCTGGGTTTCAAAATCAAACTTCTTTACTGTATACACAGCTCCTGTTTTTGCATCGATGGTGAATTGGTTATCAGGAGAGATTCCATAGAATGAAATCTTTTGATTATTACCGATATCCGCATCAGATGCTGTAACTGTTAAGACGTGAGATCCAACCAGTGTCTCCTCGCTTATCAAAATCTCCAGTGGCAGTTTGCCGAGGATCGGTTGGTTATCGTTGACGTCAATAATCTTGATGTCGACTTCGATCTCAGAAAACCTTGGATCACCTAGAAAGAAAAGTATAACAATAGATTTAAGTTGAAATGATGCATTTAGCGACTTCAATAACGATCTACTAAGAATTAGATATGCTAATTTGACTTAGCCATTTTGCTTAGACGGTATCGTGGTATAGAATCGAACCTTGAACAAACTGAGATAATATGAAAAAATGATCACCTTCAGAATAAATCAAGCAGAAGTAAAAAGTAAAAACTTCTTAGATATTCTAAACAAGAGTTTGTTTTTTACTAAAAATAACTTATAAAACTAAAGAGAAAAATGAAATGGGCAAAGGTTGCTTAGAAAACAGTGATTTGCTTATTGGCTTATTGGCTTATTGGCTTATTTGCTTATTGGCTTATTGGCTTATTGGCTTGGCTTATTGGGTTATTGGCTTATTGGCATATTCATTTATTTGCTTATTGACTGTTAATCTTTAATTGATCATATCTAAATATTTTGATAATTTTCTTTTTTAACATAAAGTTCAATTAAGATTTGTATTCCAATTGTAGCTGTTAATTATTTTGAGTAGTATGCAAGTAAGCGCCCCAGACTTGATAAGCTTTGCTTCTTCTGGGGCGTATGTCAACGTATGTACTGTTAGTTACTCACTAGGTAATATGTTGTCATAAATCATCATTATTATTCAGAACTCAAATAAAATATAATTCTTTTTTCTTTATAATCTTACAATTATTGAAGAAAAATTGAAATGCTGCTGATTAATTTTTGTTATTGCTTTTAGAAAAATATATACCGGTATATGAAAAATTTCTGTGTCAAACCTGCTTTATCTGTTGCTCGGATGGTCAATTCGTATGCCGATTTAAATTCTCTATCGAGTTTCACGGCAGTCATCAGTCGACCTGAGTCGTCGATTTTAAAAGCTCCATCAGAATTTCCTCCTGCAAGAAATAATATTTGCAGCATATTTCCATCAGATAAGCGGAGGCTGCATATACTAGTTTCCAACAATGCATTAACAACAACAGAATAAATAACGTCTTGATATCAATGAAGTCTCAGCCATACATTTCGGGCATAATGAAAACCAAATGCTTTAAACATGGGTCCGTTTTCATATATCACAAAATTGCTTTATATTGCAGTGCATTTGAATGCAAAAATAATCAAGTCGGTCAGGAAAATGAGACTAAAGCAAATCTAGTATATGCTACAAAATGCAAAGTGGATATTTGAACGTTTTAGTATATCCTTAATACTGTCTCGACTATCTGTCTGAAGGGCAGTATAGTATGTTGTCTATGATTTAGTGAATTGAGATCAGTATGGTGGAAGCCAACAATTGTTTTCATTTGGCTTTTTACGATATGTTTTGGATAGAAAAATCAAATGCCAGTTTTCTTAAAGTTATTTCAATTCCACTAGGGCTTACAATTTTTTAAAAAATTCAGTGAGTAATTCTAATATCTATCGGTCTGACAGAAATGCAACAATATCAATAACAACAAAGTCCTGTTTCCGAGGAGCGTCAATAAAGTTTTATCACTACGATCATGGACGAGATGAAAAATAATTTGTACCTTTCCTAGTCTTAAAAATGATAAAAGACACGGGAATAAATAAGTCTGATACGACAAGACGATACAGGATTATTTTTCACGCAATATTTCGGACTAAAAAACGACTTCTTAGCAAAATCGTTAAGATAAATTGTTATATTGCGGTTAAAACTTCTCTTTACAGTAGACATGAGAAGCAAAAATAAAACATACGAATGATAGAGTAAGAGATGTCTCCAGCCAATCCCCTGTCAGCATCAGTTGCATTCACAACAACAGCAACCATGTCTATCTTGTTTTCAATTACGCTGCCTCTATATGAAAACTTCTCAAATACTGGAGCATTATCATTTACATCAGAAATGTTAATGAACAAAACCGATGATGATGATAGTCGTGGAATTCCTTCGTCCGAAGCAGTGATTTTCAATATAAATCCATTTGGATGCTGTTCTCTATCTATTGACATTGCAGTTTGAATTAGTCCTAAAATGCGAAGGAACTCTTGTTTAAAAACAATTGCAAACTCACAGAAATTAACTTTCATATGCAAAAATCAGAATCTGTATAAATTTTAGGGTCTGACCACGGGAACAGTGCTTTTATATTAACCCTTCTTCAAACAGCAATCCTTTACTTTATTACTGATATTATTTGCCGACAAATCAAGTATCAAGAAATGTGGTACTGCTATTTCCTGTAATTTTTATGGCTAAGGGACAATTCAATACTCCAAGAGATGGACAACATTTCCCAAAAGCAGAGAATGATGCACTAAAAAGACAACAGGACACATGAAGATAATCTCTAAGTTGACTTTGGACAATAGCATTTATGCCATATGCCATATATGCTATTTTCGATTTAGGAGTGCAAATACCAGAAGGTAAAACAATATTCAATTTGAGAACGACAACAGCTTCCAAACAGTTAGGATTGTTAACCAAGATATCGTGACTGTTTCAGAAGAAAATTTCCATGAAAAAAACACTATTTGTTTATCAGTACCTGTGTTTGAATCAATGGTAAACTTCCCTTCAGCTCCTGCTATTGAATATACTAGTTTGCCATTGTCACCAGAATCAGGATCAAAAGCAGTAACACTAATTACAGACGAACCAACTTTTCTATTTTCTGATACAACAGCATTGTACTGCATTTTATTGAATTTTGGGACATTGTCATTCACATCTGCTACATTAATGATAACAGAGACACTAGAAAGCTGCAATGAAAAATTAGTTAATGAAAAATTTAGCTATAATATTGGCAAATCCGCAGTAAAAGGCTTGCTCTCATATTTCAGGCTGTCGGCGATCCTGGAGACTCATAGAACCGATCGATCCTTGTTATCCCTTCGATTGATCCCCTCCATTTTTTCACGATGCTTGCGATATATATAACATGAATTTTCAATGACCAGCGACAATGGGCAACCATCGGTGTTCATCACAGATGGACCAAAAACGCTGTGAAAATTTCAGATGAAAACAAAAATTTCGGCGAGCATAGGCAAAAAAGTGAGGTTCTTGTCGACAATGTCGAAAAGAGTAAGGTTCTTTAGACTTACATTGGAAAAATGGGACATGGAGGATCACTGACCGCCGTGATTGATGAAACAAATAAAATGAGAACACTTGCTTGTGCAACGATCGCAGAAAGAACGAAACAACGATTTACAACGACAAAACTATTCAAATTGAACCAACCTTTGGAGGAATACCTTGATCACTGGCTGTAGCTGTCAATCTGTGTCGTGAAACCATCTCACGGTCCAGCACTGTTTTACTGACGATAACTCCATCTTGGAAACCAATGGAGAAAAATTCGCTAGACAAATTGTAGTTCACCAAACCATTGCTTTCAAGATCTCTATCAACAGCGATCAACTATCAAAAGAAAGACAGCGTTAGGACAATAGATTTCTACTAACTATAAATTGTGAAGTTAGTCCTTCTCCCTCACATATTGGATTTCTTATCAAATTCAACTTTGCCATTCTTAATAGTTATAATCAAGCTTCAAAGACTTAAGCTATAATCAAGCTTCAAAATTTTAAGATGAATTAAAATTTTTGTGTCACCCTATCATAACAGAACTGAATTTATTTCTATTGTCAGCATTTTATCAGAAATGGAGTTCCAGTTCATTTTGAAGCCAACCAAGTGGTAGGGGAGTGGCATTGGTGAGAAAGATTACCCTGCCTCGCTACAATGGAAGATTAAGGCTGACCAGAATATAATGCCTGTTGATTTCAGCGCTTTGTATTGCAGCAAGAGAAGCTAAAGGACGAAATGATAGCAACACATAAATTTTATGACAACACATCTAAACTAAGTACGACACCTTGTGTTCCTTAGTAATTTTTGTGTGGTTATTGCTCATGGGTTGATAAGGACTATCCAAATTCCCAAAAGCAGAGAACATCAGAATCGCGTTTTTCTTTTGTTTTCTAAAAACATACATACGTCAAGAAACATCTTTGGAATTACCTTTAAAACTGATTGTCCTGCAGGGAGGTTTTCTTTTATTGTTGCCACATACTCGCTTTGACCAAATACTGGAAACTCGTCGTTTACATCAAGTACTTTAATGCGAACAACAGCTGTAGATTTTCTTTGTGGATACCCCCCTAAAGATTATTTAAGTTGATTACAGTCTATTCTCTCACTTTTTTGTGTCTACTAAGACAGTATATTACAGATTAGATGATTTTCATAAAATTGAACGTATCATTAAATTGTACATATTTTGCCGTAAGAAACCAATTTGAGGTAAGATTTCCACAAGGTTTCTTTTTCGTATTCTCAGTTGTGTTTGACAACTTATACCGAGCTACTAAGTTCAATCAGTAAAAGGGAAATATGTTATGCTCTGTAGCAAAAGCATTTTCCGAAATGCTGACGATCCTTGATTTATTCTTCGAGTTGCCCGAGTGATAACCTTAGGAGTTAATGACTTGTCATCTTCACGAGACGATGGAAAAACGTAATGTCTGTGAGCTCTCTTCCTAACGCTGAGACACATTTTAAAGTGATAATAGTTTGAGTAATTGATAGTTTTAGCTAATAAATTAGTTGATAATTTCGGATAATTCTACTAGTCAGAATTTGATATATTGACTTATACAGGGTGGCCCAAAAAAGGGACCCCCTAGCTAAATAATTTTTAAATAATTTATTCTTAGGAAGGAAATTCCTGAATTTAATACTACATGATATTCAACTCAAGTGAGATATTTCGCGTAAATATCTTGGTGATATGGGTTAGCATCTCTGAAAAAATGGACTTTAAAACTTTACTATACAAAAACATACTGTAACAAAATATGCAACTTTATATCCTTACGCAACAAAACAGAAAAATCAATAACTCATTCTTTCAGTCAAATGATGGGTTCAAAAAATGTCTTACATCCTGCTCAATACATTTCTCTTATCTGACTGGCCATGCATTAATGGCCATGACAATTTTGCGCTGGGCTTGTTATTCCCATTCAAGCACGATTGCAGTTTACCATGGTGGAATATAAACAGCAGGTTTTGGGACTTCATAAATTTAATGTCTAATTGCACCAAGTTGGAAGTTCTTATCATCAAAATATTTCTACACGATATCGTACTTGAGTTGAATATTACCTGGTATACATTTTATAAAATTCCTCCTTGAGGAAAATTATTCAGAAATTATTTACCTAGGGGGGTCCCTTTTTCTGGGCCACCCTGTATTTTAATATATATATATATATACAGCAGAGACCGAGTATAGCCATTTGCTTTTGGTATTACAACTAATTGGCTTACAGTGAGCAGTAGAAAAGCTAGAAAGGGCATTGCACGCACCGATAAAAGAAAGGAGAATTTCTCATTCATCTAATGTAACTAGCTACATTAAATAATATATCTTACCGTCGGAGCATGAAACATGTAATGTGTAAAGTGAAATCTTTTCCCTGTCAATTATGCTATTTGTTTGGATTTGTCCAGTGACTTTGTCAATTGAAAAGGCATTATTGATATTTCCAAAATCAATATGGTACTTGACTTGTCCGTTGGGTCCTTCATCTGGATCGGTTGCTGTTAACTTGAATATCAATAAAAACAAATAAGTATTTCATGAAGAAGTTGTTTACATCATTATATAAAATTATATCAATTTCTATTTAGGTGTTAAGAAACATGTAAAAAGAAGCACACGCCTAAGGGCAATTGCTTATCTTGTTCTTCGTAGAAAGCTGAATGTAAGAAACAAATTCACAAGTAGATGGGCTTTTCGAATACTTTGGTAATGAGAAAATGACAAACTGTCAAAAAAGTCTATTCTAACGAGACAAATGCCGCGTGTTTCCCTCGTTATAGCGCTGCGTACGTGTTAACGTCTGTAGCCTGTTTGCGATACACGAAAGCAATCCAATTCTCCCAATGATTGTGTCGCATGATATGAAGTTTTTAGTGTGAATTGGTTGTTCAAAGAGCGGATAAGATATTGATTGGCATCCGTTTGTTTGATGTAAAGATATTTGGAGAAGCTATGGTGAATAGTGAGTGTGACAGTGACATCAAGAGAATTCGTCGAGGTTGAGGAAATGTCACCGAATGTAGCTGAGTTTGTCAAAAAGTCAGTAAGTTTGTCCTGACCGTGGTCCAAATAAAGAAAATATCTTCAATGTTAGCGTAAACAGACAAGTGGTTTTCACAATGCACTTTCTAGGGATTTTAAGGAACCCAGGTAAAAAGATATGAATCTCCAAACGTCATTTTGAATTGCTGAACTGTATTTTGCCGTACGGTTATTCTGTAAGAAGAACTACCCATCAAATTTAAAACCATTCTTCTTAATCAATTGACATATGGCTTCTGTAGCTTTAAATTGTTGAAGAACAGCAATGCAACGTATATAAAAACATTCTCCCTATTTGGAGACTAAGTTTCTAGATTTTAATAATTTTTATACGGGTTTTGAAAATTCCTACACAAGCATAAAATTTTTTTTATCGCTTCGCAGATTTTTGATCGCTTCACAATGATAGTGAAAAAAAAAAGGAAAACAACCAAAGAATAGAGTTGAAAAAATTGTTGCGAAGTGCAGAGTACAGTCGAACATGTAATCAGTAGCAAACAATATGTCACATATATAATTTCTTTTCTTATAAACACATTTAAAACTTATGTTTCTACTGCTGTTTCTGTGTTAGCTGCTACAACAGATAGATATTTCCTAGGCTTTTATTTGCTTCTTAATTCTGCAAATGAATTTACATACGATCTTGAAATACATCAAAGGCACCCACCTTAAGAATATCGGTAGGATACACGCTATTCTCTTGAAGTTGAATATAAAATGTGGCATTGTTCAACTTCGGAGAATTATCGTTTACATCCAATACTTTTACAACGACATGTGTGTAGTTGCTTTTGGGTTGCAAAGGATCTGCATCAGAAACTTTAACATCAAGACTGTAAGATGTCTTCTTTTCTCTGTCAATGTCACCTATGGCATATATCTCTCCACTGGTTTTCTCGATTTCAAAGTGATCTGAAATTATCACATCAAAATATATATTTATATGTATATCTAAATTATATTTACTTCTAGACAAATATATTAATATTACATATTTGCCATGAATGGCAAGCACAAGGATGGATTTTTCCACAACTGGTATACCACAATAGATGGATTCAAACCTGGTCTGCATGACCACGCATCCAACGACGTTGCTACTGACAAAGCACTCGATGAAATCACCAAGTAATTTTTCAGCTCATGGAATCCAAGACGCTACTCCCATTTGACTTCTTTGTTTTTCGTCTGTGTTGAGCCTTCTTCAGCACAATTAATTTCTATTTAATTTATATATTTATATTTATATTCATATCTACTTGCTTGACTGATATTTTGCCGTTATGAATTAAAAAAAAATAAATTGTAAAACGTAACTTACCAAAATATGTAGAGGGTCGCACAATTACAACGCCTGTCTTCCGTTCTACAAGAATAATGCATGAATTGAACATACAACTAAACACAACTTATACTATATGCAAAATAGACTGAAATTTTCTGAAATGAATGAAAGTGGTCCTAATACATAATAACCTTTCAGGAAAATATTCGAGCAGCATGAAAGAATGTTGCTCCAATTTTAGCCACATTAATCTTTAAAAGTACCCAACTTTAATAAGATGCAAATCATCTAAGATTTTCGTGATTTCCAGGTGATACTTTGTTGACAAACTGTCTTTATTTAGCTTCCATATTCTTCCATAGTCTTGTTTGCTCCTTTTTGCACTGGCCAGAATTAATAAACGATATCGGAGTAACGAATCTATCAATATTAAAAGTTATGTTTGATGAAAATTTACCTGAATTTGCGAACGCATGATAAACTTCGTACTCTTCTAATCGTACTCTCCAGATAACAACTTCTCCAACATACAATCTTCCGTAATCTTGAGTTAGGCCAGAAAAGTCGTTTGGACAACCTAACACCAATTTTGTGTAGGTATCATTTGATCGCTGAATCACTTTGGCGACATTGCTCTGTTAATAAAGGAATATGCAATGATTTTTAAACTTTCAAGAAGCCTATTCTATGCAAATATTTTCAATATATGACTACAAGTAGCAAAACACTTCAGTTCCGCCCAGTTTGAACCCAACTCTAAGCTTCAACACCAAAGAACGTTACCGCCAAAGCTAAATGTGTTTTGAATAGGACTGAATTGGTCGTTTGCAAGGAATCCGCTTTGATGGATGGAGCTCTCCTGAAGACAACTAATAGGGGGCAACCCGGTGAACCATTTCTTCAATGAATGTCATCGATTCAGTTATAGCAATCCTAAAAGGTAAGTAAATTCAGAAGATCACGGAAAAGCTGTATTGCTAGGACATTTCACCAATTTCTATTAGAAAGCAGCCATCCCGTGGGTCTAAACAACAACCTAGTCTTAAACATGATTCGGCCATAGGACAACATCTACTTGATAATCCAATTTGTGCGGAAAATTACAGCGAGGATTGTTTCAGAATCATTGACAAAGCAAGATCTTTGTTTCACTTAGGGGTTTTGGAATCTATCTACATCAAAACCAAAAGGCCGGATCTGTGTAGACAGAAAGAGTTCGTTTTCTCACTTGGACTCTTCAAATAATTCTATTGGTCTTCCCGCTGTATCCGACCAGCTGATTGGTGTTTAAAACACAATACCAATTCAACTTTTCGTTCTTTCTGATTGGTGCATTTCGAGCCGCATCTGGGTATAACTTCCGCCTAGTCTATTTGTTCGGTTTGTTTCTGATGTTCATACTCTGAGGAATGTCACACGAAAAAAGCTTTTTAAGTATCCCCGAAAATGATTCCGCTATTCATCGCAATTTTAAAATTTCTATTATGTTTTTTACGTTGTTTACATCTTTTCAACAAAATCAAAACCTAATCTATGAAAATTCGATGCATACGGTTTTGGTATTCGTCTGCGTCTCTGGCATTTCCACCGATTTAATTTTGCATCATATGGAAATTGTTCTGTCATTGGGTAAGATATAAACTACTGAAAAGAAATGCCATGTGCAATAGAGAGTGTTCAACTGTCATACTGAGAGCAAGAAAAGTATCATAAAACAGAAATGATTATGCTATGAATTACTATGCCACACCGAAAACCGTGCGACGAACGCTGAAAGTTGAAACCGAAAAAAAAGGAACACAATTCAGGCTCAGATGACTCGGGAACATAAAGAAGAAGAGACATCAAAAGTTTAGGACGAGGAGTAAGCAAATATCTTGGCGAGAGACCGAAGTTATTAGAAAACATGAAGGCTAATATGAATAATGACTCAGCCGTAGCCTTTTGGGGAAGTTTCAAGGTAGCTTGCCTGAATGAACATTTGAAGTTCGATCCATGTTAGCCGATGAAAGCAAATTTATCAAATTTTTTCTTTCATCTATACTATATATCTGATCTATATCAATATAAGATAGACATAAAATCAATGTATTTGGAGGATTTCTGCGCATTCGTTTCATTACCTTTGATTTGAGGATTCCATTTTCAAAATAGGCAATTCCGTTAGTTTTACTCCATGTCAGGGTGAAA
>JAADKT020540203.1:0-11927 GCA_011763395.2 Chrysaora chesapeakei | reverse complement strand
CATCATTCATAACCATTATGATAATAGCGACTCAAACTTGTTTTGCCCATGTAGCCAGCCGCCCTAACCAAATTTTAGATAAGCCCATGTGTTACTCTCACTTTTCTAATGCGAATAATATTTGGATAGACAACCAATCGAAAAAATTATTAGTAAATATTTGGAGGGCAACCGAGCCACAATTTCATCGATAAGTTACTCCGATATTCCCTCGGAATTTCACGAACATATCTAATTATGCAAAAGGGAGTTCTTCTCGACAACCAATGACTCACATCTCAGCGTTCAATGCATCTCAGTAAATATTATGCAAATGACTTCGAGAAATTTCCTAATGGGACGAAAAATCTAATTATCTAAATAAGAGCTTCGATAACTCCTGCCAAATACTCGACCACAATGAATCATCTACTTGTTTTCAAATTCTGTAATTGTCAAATAATTGCTTTTCATGATGACCAATCACGGCGACTTCAAAGTTTACTTCCTCATATTTGTGGCTTATCTATTGTTAAGCGAAAAGCGTCTGTGTGTATATAGATACATACATGCGTTCCGCAAACACCCTTTCAATATGTCCTTCGGACATAAAAACATTAATTACTAAAAATAACGTACACTCAAGCTTGACAAATATTGCACCACATTGTTCAACATGGCGGTTAGCCTGCGCCCGTTCACAGAAACTTTTGGCGGGAAAATAGGGAAAATTTTCCTCATTTAACGGCTTTCAAAAAGGAATGAAATTATCGAAATATCTATAAGCGCTTCGACAGAGACATTCATTTAAGAGGTGAAGCAGTGCCTTAGAATCTAACGATAAAAAGACGGGTTATCTTGCAGAAAATTCTAATTTTTGCTCATATCCTATAAAGGAGACTGTGACCTTTATTTAATAAACAAACTTTTATTAAACAGGGACTCGGTGTCCAGTTTGAAGGTTTCGATGTCAAAGGCGATTTCACATCAGGGAGATTTTAGGCTGCTGCTTTTGTAGCTGCATACTCGTTTTCGTTTTCGCCACGGAAAAATATTTTCGTAGGATCAAGGGAGTCTTTTCTATTTACACTTTCACAAACTACTCTAGTTAAAATATCTTGAAAAAGCTTTGGACCAATGACTATTAAACAACGAAAAGTAAAAAAATATCTTGCGAACAATCAAATATAAAATATCAAATATAATGTTCGTCAATCTGATTTAAAGCCGGTAACGAATTTTTCCCGCCAAAAGTTTCGGTCATTAGTAGGCTCCTAATGTAACGAATTTTTTCCGATCCTTGAAAATATTTTGCTTTGGCCGAAAGCCACAGCACGCCGTGAGAGTTTAGACTGAATAAATATGCTATTGGACTCTCTCCGAAATCATCACCTCTACCTATACCAAGGACAACCTCACAAACAAAAAAGCTCTGAAAGGCATCGGAGAAAGAGCATCAATACAAAAACGAACAAAGGTGGAGGAGGTAAGCGGAATCTTAACTTAATGACGAAGCAACCTATCAAGAACGTGAAATTCATCCAACCAACACCAGTATCGACAAATAAAGAAAGTTCTTAAGGATTAAAGATCACAAAATTTGATGGATGCAAAATTAATAATTTTTGACTAAATTATTAAGCATTTGTGCCGTAAAGAAGCAATTGTGCCGTAAATGAATGTCAGAATTCTATACACAAGTATTCCACAAAGAGAAGGAACTGAAGCCGTGAAATATGCATTGGGGAACAGCAGCCATCCTGAAGTACTTAGAGATTTACTACAAATACAAGGCTGTGCAATGAATTCGAATTCGAATCGAAATGCAACTATTCCTGGGTAAATTTTGCCTCTAGCAGCAACATTCTACCAGAGAGGGTATAAAAAATGAGTTTGTCACTAAGCAGATAGTAGAAGCAGCAACGATTTTTAAGAAAAACAACATTTGCAACTGCATACCACAGGAATCTGCCATAGGACACTCTGTTGAAAGAGAAATTAAAGAGAGCTTTATTAAAAAAATCAGTAAAATACTCATTGACAAAATAAAGCATCGCATGCAGATGAAATAAGAATTAAAAAGATTCCGAATAAATAAAACCATATACAAATAATACAAAAGTCAACAGAAAGAGCAGAACACAGATCAGATTTGAAAAATTCAATCATGTTTGGCATAGCAGGTAACCTTAGCTACAGAAAACGGTAACGAAGAAAAGTTATGACATCTACAAATATCTGGATTATAAAAGCTCAAACGTATAGTCTATTGAATGTACACTTTGAGAAAAAACACAATACTGTATGCAAATGGACAACGAAAAGAAGAATTAGCTCAAAACAGGTTATGGGGCACTAATGGACCTCAATTCGACAAATAAATACATAAGTAAATCAAATAAATAAATACAAGGTTGAAAACAGTAAAAGAAAAAAAGAAAACCAAACATCGCATCGAAAAAAAAAACGAAAAAAGACTATGGAACTAAACTACTTACGTTGTTGTATAAGTTCCGAAACTCAAGACAGGAAAAGAGAACAGGAAAAAAGCAAATCAAAAGAACAAACCTAGAATAAGGATGAGAACCCAGAACAACAGCTCTTCTCCACAAACACGGACGGAATGCGGAGCGATTCCAGCATTTTGTAAAGTGAAAACAAATGTCTTCAAGTTAGACTCATTACCTGAATCCAAGTTATCGCTCACCAAACCGACACAGCTCAAACAGGGTTCAAGCATTTTGTAAAGTGAAAACAAATGTCTTCAAGTTAGACTCATTACCTGAGTCCAAGTTATCGCTCACCAAACCGAGATCGCTCAAACAGGGAATCATAGTATTTACAGAACAAAAGGTTGGGGCCCATTGAAATGAGTCTGGTTCAGTGCATAGCAAAACATACGAGCCCTATTCGGCAGCCGTCTTAGTAATAAATCTAGCAAAACGTTTTGAAACAATATCAAAAAGCAAGCTGGGTTGGTAAGAGGTTTCTGCATAACAAATAGTAAGTTATGTTTTAAAACAAAGATAAGTTGTTTTCACACGCGTTTTAGAACCGATAGATTTAGGCCATTACAAGCACTTACCGTTGACATCACTTTAACCATGATAATTCGGGAAAGAGGCAGAAAAGTTAAGTCCAACAAAAATAAAACTAGTCGATTATGAGTCGTAGTTTGAGCGCCCAGCAGTTGACTTCAATAGCGATAACTAGCTACGACGCAAGTAATAATTCTATCTTCAAGCATTCTAACACAATCTTTTGAACATCGAAGACTTGTGGAATTTGATCAGCATCTGGGTATAAATTCAGCCTTTTCAAGTGCTTCGGTCTGTTTCTGACGTTTATACGTAGTGTCAGAAGAAAAAAGCTTTTCAGTATGTCGAAAATTTTTCTGCTGTTTCTTGCAATTTTCAAATTTTGTACTGCTAAAATACTAAAAAAGTAACGTGTTATATAAGCAAATATATTGTAAAAGCTGATAATGAAAAATTCCTTACGTATGACGTTTACGTCCTGAGAGACTCTTTTCCTTTGGCATGTCTACAATGAAACACAAAGCACAAGAAACAAATTAGTCACTTTAATCACTAAGAACGGTGTATTCTTGGTAAATACATTTTGAGCGTCAGTACATATATTTGGAAAAAGTGTCCAGCCTTTCTAGCACGAATGCAGGCAGGTATCTTTTTGTCATTCAACTCAATGTAAACAAGTCAAAAAGGCAATTCCTCAAATGTTGAGGTCACAAACTGAAGCTGCGAGCGATTTCTCATCCAGATAGCATTTCAGGATAGAGCAATATTCGGAGATGTAATACGTCAGGGAAACCCAAGAATGATTAGGAAAGCGCAAAATAATTGACCCCATAAAATAAAAAGGAATTAATTTTATTCAAAAAACCAAGTCAGTCGCCTAAAGACGAAGGGAGTATACCTTTCCTGAAATTGTTGTGAATATGTTTAATCATATCAGCAATAAAAATATACTGCTAACCAGACTGTGCCAGACCGATCATATTATTTCTTAAAAGTTTTCGACATGCAGAAATATCTCGTAGAATAGGATTTCAGAGAGACAGCGCCCAAGAATGGGGTCAATTGTTTCGCATAACTTTTTATTCAAAGAAAGTCCTGAATCTACTCAAACATTGTTTTCATTCTCAAGGGATTAAAGTGACTATGTGCTCTTCAACATTCTCTCAATATTGCCAATCAGTAGATTGGCATGGTTTCACTTTTTACCTTCATACAGATAATTGGAAAGAAGCAAAGCATTTACCTTCAAACTTCTCACTACTATTGTTGTCAGTAAAACCATATTCAAGCCATGAAGAATAATAACGAACAATGTTTGGATGATCCAAACCAGCTAGTACTTTCACTTCCCTAAGAACCTTTAAACAGTCCTCAGCTTTGACAAATGCTAAGCTTATCTTCTTAACAGCATAATGTCTCCCATCGAGTTTGTTCCTTGCTTCATAAACCGATCCAAATCCACCTTTTCCAAGCACATCTATCTCTTCAAATTCTTCTGTGTATCTTGAAGGTGTCCTAACAAGTGGTGTTCTGAAACTTCTTTTTCCATTTGAAGCGCTTAAAGAAAGGACATCATTAATCACAATAATCATGATTATCAATATCACACATATATGTCGTATATAATCTCTATAATGTCTAATTCTTATTCTTTAAGAAGTCTCTTTTATTCGTACATTCTCAATGATGAAGCAACCGATACGCTACCAGAGATATCAAATTTCTCTTGAATGGAAATTCAAATAAGCATCATTGTTATTATCATCGAAAACACCATCATATTCATGATGATGATATAGGAAAGGAGCAGGACCTTTTATGAGTAACCTCATGTTATTCCTATGCTCTGTGACATTTTCTTTTTTATTTCTATGCTCCGACATTTCCGACCCTTTGCTCTGACATTTTCATCATGCTCATGTTCAATAGCTCAAAGTTCAGAAAATTTTATAAAATTTACAAATGAAGCAGATAACAATTATGACTCTGGTTGAGAGGCAAATGATAAATAAAGGAAAAATTAACAACAGATAAAAACGCAACCGTGTCAAAATTTGATTCAGAGACAGGGTGGCGCTAAACAGAAGATAATTTAAAAATATAAATATCCTCTTCATCGGAAAGCCTGAACACAAACAGTTAGATAAATGGATTTTTCTTTTTTTCTACAAAAGTACAGACTTGTACGTCGACAAGTAATTTTCAACAGCGCTATTATATGTAACTAGTTGAAGAATGTCAAGACGTTTTCTAGGTATTCTAGTAACCACATGAGTAATTTCCAGTTTCACAGATGTACTGTTACATATAAAATCATATTTACGACGGCATGGACTTGTATTATTCTTGATTTTCTCTGAATTTCTAATAATTTTAGACTTAATAAACGATAACTATTACACTATATAAGTACATTAATACGTGGTGTAAAGAAAAGCCTATTCGATATCCTATTGAATCTCAAAATGACAACAACAAAAATGACAAACGGACTGTATTTTGTAGCCTTATCTCATTGGTATTGGAAAAAGGTGAATGGACGGTTGTTATCATCTTAATCAACTCATCTTCAACATGATCACTGTCATCATTTAAACCTACAGTTTCAACAGTCTCATGGCGAGCGTCATCGAAATCGAGATCCTCAGTGAGGTCGTTATGCTCATTTGGCTATTTATTGAAGCAGAGCTGATCAGAGAAGATTGGACTTTTTCTTTGTGAAGAAATCAAAATTTGATATAGTTTAGTAGCTTCTGCTATCGTAACCACAAGAAGCCCAAATTGGTCAATAAAAGTTATTCTTATGAATGAAGTGAATTTTTAATTGTAACTTTTCTTCATGATGATCATGACTAAAAATCATTGTAGTCTGCTGAAGAAAGACGCATTTCAGGCGAGCCCTCGTCTAGTATTTATATTCTCTACCATCCTGCTTTGCACGACAAGTAAATGAAGTGAATCTGATTTGAGTAATCAAGAAAAGGAAGTGAATCTAATCCGATAAATAGGACAGAAGAAACACATAATAACTGTTGAGCAGTCAAGGGAACTTAGGGCGGGGGTCCTAACAAACAGGAAACGACAAAACCTCTAAAACTCTTCTTGTGTTTACATCTTCCCGCCTTTTCGCACCAGCCCTTGCGTATTTATTTTATACTGTTCTACAAAGTCACTATCTTAGTTAAACGATGTTGCAATTTGTTACCGGAAGAGTGAGCTTCATTTTGATGTATAATATCGTGTTTTTCTAGCATTCTTGCAAAGTTACAGAACAAATAAAAGCGGCCCTCCTGCTCAGCATTTAAAAAAGTTCTTTCCTTTGTAAAATTATTACTTACGTATTCCAACTGAAATTCAGTGGCCTCGATATCAAATCGCTGATAATTTTTAAATATTAACAAATAACAAGCCGCATATGCGAGATCAAGTAGAGCAAAGACCAAATAAATTATCGTCATGAAGAAAAGTACAATAAATTTGTCTGCCAAACAAGATAAATCAAGTAAAACTAACATGTATTGAACAATTTGGGCTTCCTTTGTCATAACCACAAGTAAATACGGGCACATTTTTTCAAACAATGAAAAAATACAAAATTACTTGCTACTGGCTCTCCATTCAATCGATCGTTCTATTGGCAATTGGCTTACGTCCACCTTCAACATAAAACGAGAAAAGAATGTTTGCAAAGGCAGACATTTCTGCGAGGCATTCATATCTGTCCCTCAACTTTTTGGTTGATAAAATCTTCAAAGCAACCCTGTTATTCTTTAGCAGCAAATTTTCCAAATTATTTCGAGTTTTCTGCATTCATTATCTTAAAAAAATAAGAGCACACAAGCCAAAACATAGTATAGAATTTGCAAAAACTGTAGTTGCATTCATTATTAGGAATAAAGATACATACTTGTTGTTGTCTAACAGTTCCAATTGAAAACTCCATTAAGTCTGTCAATGCTATTCGGTAACGGTCTCTTATTGACTGGAATTCATCAAAAACAGCAAATCTAGGTAGAAGCTACAATAGAGATACTTGATAATTGAGTGCAACGAAAATGTAAACCTGGGTCAATAGCTATAGAGAATGTACAGAAATCTATGACACAAATACGTTAGTTGCATTTCAAGAAAAATAATGCTGTGGTCTTTCATGTCATTTGAAGCATGAAGCCAAAAAACTATAAAATATAACTTCATGCAATCATAACACTGGGACGTCAACTAACCTTTGCTGCAGTAAGCTGCTGACACATAACTGAAAAAAAAGAATTAAAGAAGTTCATACTACTTCCTTTTTTTAAACTTCCATATCTCAACATGACGTATCATACTTTCAATACGCGACAGTCTCTCTAATAATCTCTAGACTTTGTTTATTGAAAAAACCCTTTCTATGTTATAATTTACTTTGAACATATGCTAATAAGGGGAGAGAAAAATAACGCATAACGTGTTTGTCGCAACAAAGTAAATCTTCATGATTTCAAACATAAGTAATCTTAAAGATGCGATATAGCGAATATGTGCTCAGTGAGCAATGAAATTAAGGAAACGGAACGATATTTGCCGTTCTGTCACTTTGATCATGTCTGCAAACGTGATCTTCTCAACAAAGACAATGCAGTATTGCATCAACATGCCCTGTCAAACCTTTCAACTTTCAATTGAAACACTACTTAAAGTCCTGCCTTATGGCGATGAAAGGTTACCAATTGTCTTGAATACAGAAATCAACAATACAAATCTGAAAATCATTCATGCATCAGAACGCTTCCAAAAAAATCGCCTCAACGCATCCCTATCGCAAACACAGCTCGTTTTGTCACTATAACATTCAAAGTCCCTGTGCCTTTCTTCTGTAATTGTGTGTGATTGAGTGTAGTTTGTACTTATATATTCTGTACATATTATGAGCAAATAAGAAGAAATTCACCATTCATTCTTACTTTGACAAAGAAGTTTACCCTTCCTCCGTTAAACTCTCACTTTCAGATTAGCTAATTCATATTACCTTGAAATAAATGCTTGCTTCTTTCTTGATCACTATCATACAACATGCATATATGTTCAAGCAATGAAACAAGAAGAAGATGACTTGGTATATTTTTCTGTAAAAATTGCATAGTACCAATAACATGTTTCTGATCTTTAGAGTTGTTTCTGCAACTTTTTGACCTTTCTGAATCTGATGAGTTTTCTGAATCTAGAAGGGAAAAGAGTAATACAAGGAACGTGCTTATTTGAATAAATGCCAATGCTCGCAGCCTCTGTCTAGAATGAGCATCCGTTTTTGTTCAATGAATGAAATAAGCCCATCCCTATTAATAACATTTGCAAAACATTAAATAGTGTGCTAAATAACAATAGTGATAAATATAATGCACATGGACGCGTTAAAACTAAGAAACACTCGTGTGAACAACAAAATATTTATTATTTGATGATGCAGTGTAATCCACTATTATATTCAAGAAGAAGTGTAAAAAGAAAGAGATGATTGAGAATCAAAGAAAGAAAGAGAAAAAGAAAAAGATGACACTAATTTTTTAGACATTACTTTTCGACTCGACAAAAAAGTGACTAAAAATTTTTCTTCGACACGATAAGCGGATGTTGTTTCGAGTGTTCACTATTGAAAGCTAAACGCAAGTTTAAGCACTTTGGTTATCGCAGTATACAATTTTAGGTGTTTTCTTGTTGAATTTCAACAATAGAACATAAGGATTGTGAATATAAAAATCTGTTTCGTAGTCACAGAAAGTGCAATATATTTTTGTCTGACTAAAATAGGGCCACTGTTGATTGATTCCGAGATACAATGAAATCGATGCACTTACATGGATATAACGCAGATCCAAATCGAGAAGATTTTCAATATTACATGTTCAGTCAGTGTCTTTTGCTTTTATGTGAAAACCTGGATCTGATCCGCAGTAGTCGAGATAGAATCCGAGAATTTTTCCCGCAGTTCATCTTTTTTAAGTTTTGCCGTTATTTTATCCTTTTTGAAGCCTTTTGAACATCTTGGAAACTCTTCAGTGTCGTATTCAAGAGGTTACGCCTCAACAAAACTTGTTGAAAAGTCTTCATATTTATGTAATTCTCGCTGTTTCTTTAGCATCTGCAAGCTTTCATGTTTTGTAACCCAAAACAAATTTCATTAGCAGTGCTGGCTCCTCATCTGTTCCAATCAAATTACTGAGGTTGCTAACCGGAATTTCGAAAAAGTCGATTCCTTGATTTGTCAATTTTCATTTAACTTCTAAGTTCTCGTTATTGTTAATCGTATTCATTTGCTTCGTATTTTATTTTGGTTGGAATTCAATCGTTTGCCTACTTGGAATTGCTATCAAGTGTATGTACAATAGTGAGCAAGACACTGTAGCAAAGATGGTACGGAAAAGCAACTGATCTCTCTCGTTTCTGGGTATCAGGGTATTAGTGCTCATATTATGAAAGCTGAATGGAAAAAGCTTGATAAGAAAGCCATCAAGCTGCGATTCTTGGCATACAGTGAAAAAAAATATACAGAACAGGAAACATGTCATTTGGAGAGACGTAACCTTCAGTGAAACTGACTTTGGTCAACAGAAACTATCTATAGAGGTAGAACCAAAGCACCATTATGTCTTCATAGGTAGAACCAAAGGATCATTTCAATCACGTTCAGAGACTACAAATCTTATAGACAAGGATATTATTGAATGTAATCATTTACATTGAGTGTAACTAATTTTATCACACCTGATTATGAAGTGAATGATGAATTTAATCACATCTATTGAATGTATATTGTGTTATTGAACCTGATTGTCAACATTGACTTTTGTCATCTATCTAACAGAAGACTGTTTTAATTGTTATTTGTTGTTATACACATAGCTCAAAATGCAAATCATCACTCTGTGCTGTGCTCTAAAACGAAAATCCCATGAGATAAGTTTTTTTTTAATACATATTTTAGATATATATATACATTGTATTGTCCTGAACCAAGACCGACACAGCCTGAAGATGAGGAATCTGGTCAAGCATATATAGAAATATGTATTGTGTTGATTCTAGTTCAGGTTCAGCATCCGGTTCAGGATTGGGTTCAGGATTGAGTTCAATGCATGGGGTTTCATATTATGGGGAATAACTTGTGAACCAGAGCTCCAAAATTTTTATTTTAAACAGATATTTGAAAAACAGCTCAATGTTGTCAACAGAAGCATAGGATGTCAATGTGAGATGAATAAGGATTAGCCCCCTTTTTGGGGCAAAGCCTAGTACTACCACTAAAAGATTCAACTAAATTTAAGCTATTTGTCAAAAGTGGGACCGCTAAACTGTATTGCAGGCTAGAATGCAGTAGGAGTATGTGGTTATTGGACGATTGCAAGGTCAACGCTGGAAAATATTTGGACCGAAGGACGATGTACAGACCAAATGCAGTGAGGTCCCCACAAGAAGCTAAGGTCCAAATATTTTCCTGCATGGATCAAGCAATCATTCAATAAAGGCTTTATATGTTATTCAAAAATTATGTGAAAACTTTTCAAACATTGTAGAAGAATGTTTACACAAGAAACCTCATTTTTCAGTATTTCATTTTCCCATCTCAATCTCTCTCACTTCATCAATAAGAAATTATGTGGCTTTATCACGAGGTTATATCAGTGCCGGTCAATAAGGCTTGTACAGACCGTTGAAGAACCGTTGCTGGTCCAAAATGCCATATTTTCAAACATCATATAATAATAGGATGTCTTGCCCTTCTATGTCAGCATTTATATTTCTATAAATACATACACACAAAAAATTACCGCTACGAAAAATAAGTAACAGTTTAGCATATCTTCAATATATTTTTTTTAGTAATTGCATCTCATTATACTCATAGTTCATAGTTCTAAAAGCACATTTTCTAATCTCTTATATTTCATCTGCGGCTGGACATGTTCTTATTTGTACTTTATTTTTCAGGCAAATCGAGCCTCGGTGATCTTATAAATTGCATTCTTATAAAAAAGAGTGTAAAATGAAGTTATTTCTAGCTAACCTTCGAATTCATCGAATCTCAGAGAGTTTAATAATCTCGAGTTAGATTCACAATTTGCTGACGACTCTGCTGACCAAAACAGTTTGTTGTGTTGCATCGTTTCACCATTACTAGAGTATTCTTTTTCTTTGTTCATAGAAACTTTTGCTTCAAAGGCTTGAAGGCAACTTGGATATTCAATCTTTTTTCTCGTACCATCTGTAAACATCTTTTGATATTATAAGTTGACTTCAACGCCAAAAATTTAAGACCAAGAAAGAGTTCCAAGAGCAGCCTGATAAGAATCCCTAAAACCATACCAAGGAAGCAGCTTAAAGGAGATTCACCCAAGATTCAGAATGCCATTCCAATGCAATTGGCATTCAAAGAAAAGCAGTGATGCAATTTCGCTTGGTGTATTTCGACCAATCGAGTTTCTGCACTGGTTATCATATTTTCATTAATTGAATTATGGGTGTGGTCACAAAAATACCACACCCTTTTATGACGTCACCGCTGAAGCCCCATCGTTAATTTTTCAGAAATCAGTACCTACTGCTTATGCAATCGATTGGAGTGCATCATAGAGTGGAGTGAATGCACTGAATTGAACCCATCAGTTTTTGAAATCGTTTATATTTTAAAGACAGCGAATTTATTATAACATTCTAGCAAATCGGATAACGGAAAATCTGAAGGTGGTAGCAGCACCTTTGCCAAGAAACATTATTATTAGCCACTGTGACGTAATCGATGACGTCATATAGCTACGGCAGGGAAAATCTGACCATCACCCCGTGTAATGTGTGCGCAGTACCGTGGGGGATGCGCAGTACCGTGGGGGATGTTCAGTACATGTGGGGAGGCATCCCTGAGTACCGTGGGGG
>JAADKT020540092.1:0-11927 GCA_011763395.2 Chrysaora chesapeakei | reverse complement strand
ATTCCTAAAGATGTTGGTGCCTATTACTGTGTCCTTATGTGAATGATGATTAGCTTTTGACTTTTGCTTTTGATTATGTTTTTATTTTTCATTCAATATAGGCTATACAGTAGAATTGTCTTGACGTGAGACTGATATGGTGAGATTTCCATCCCATTTTATACTTTTTACTGCCTATTATTATCACATTTGCGAAGTAAGATAAATTCAGTAAGACAATCACAAAATTAGAAATTGAATTAATATTGAATATTGAATTATAGTGATAAAGAAAATAGACATTTTTGGCATGCATAGATTGACAATGAGGAATGCTTCGATACAGGTAAATTATGATAAGGCTCTGACTTATTAAAACAGAGAAATTAAAAAAATTTCGGTTCTAGATCAGATGTGAGGGCCTCGCTAAGACTTTTCTGCCTTTTCAATTTTCTGACTGCTGGTTTTGTGAGTCTATAGCAAGGACAATTTAAACAACAGGCTTTTGCTGTAACAAATAAATAAAAAATGCCACAGAAAAGTCATTTTGAGTAATCCAAACTGAGCAACTAGGGCTACCATAGACTAATGTTAATGTACCGAAGTTATGCCTTGAATTAAAAAATTGTATTTTTCTTTTTCAAAATGTTCTGGGATCCAAAATTTGAGCCATCTATGAGAGAGCAGCACTGAATAGTTTTACACAACTTAGAACAATACCCCTTTGATGCTGTTTATAACTGTATGTGAAGTTTAGTTAACATATATATTTACAAAACATTACTTTTAGAAATTGATATGAAATATGTGTTGACTTTTACATTCTATTAAATTCACAAATGTGGATATTTCAATGGTAATAAGGCCCCCTTAAAAAAATTAAAATTAAATAAGCTGACAAAGACTTTAAATAGTTTTTATGGTATATCTTGGAGCTCTTGTTTCAATACATTATCGCTAAATTATAAAGTTGCTTTTGCCCCTTCACACTTGCAAACGTTCAGTGCCCATTATGAAGAGATGTTTATTAAAGAGTGTCTATTTTGTGTTTACTAAAGGGTATTCACCTCACAATAGGCTTGTAGTCACCTACTGTATGTACAAAACTATTTAATCCATATAGTGTTCAACTGAACTTCTAGGCCAAATAAATCTGAATCATAATCATTGATATATATCAGTTTTGTAACTGCATTCTCATTTCAGCAACATGTGGAGAAGCTACCTATCAAGGCATCAACCCAACATTGCCCAAATTAATCAGGTTCAGGTGATCTGTGAAGCTGTTGTCTTTGTATCGGCAGTACAAAATAACAGAAAGGCAAATGCTGCAGTCAAATTCTGCAGAATTTCCACCAAGTTCAATCTTGCACTACTAGCAGACAACTCTGGCCTTGTAGAAGCAATATGGGGGCCATTCCTTGAGAACTGATATGATTTGTTTTTGCCTCAACAAGACTGAAGATCTTGAGCTCCTTACTTCACTGGGCTTTTACCTACCCCAAAGATCCCCCTAACTTTTGGAGAATAGCCATCTTGAACACCTATCAGACAGCCGCAAGCCGCGCGTCGAATAATTTGTTGACCATGGACGTGCCAAAACTAAGAAGTTGTTTTATGGCCGATCAGATTCTGAGCTGCCTCCCAAAAAGTTGGGAGATAAAATTGATTGATTCTAAGACAAAGGGAAAACAATAGAATCTTGGCAAAACTTGCCTCAAAAGGAGGCGGGAACAAGCTTTTTGACTTTGTTGTGCAGACTCTACACTTTTGATGAGAAAGTGTTGAGTCTGCACGCAGGCTATCCAAGAACAGCTTACAGCCATCTGCAACCACCTCAACAACAGCGGACTAGACATAAGTGCTGGAGGTGGCAGTAAATCAGCTAGCCTAAGGATAGTTCTTGATGAAGAGAAGAAAAATTCCATTGTAAACGCCCATCCTTATCTGAAGATCAGTAGCCAAGAGGTTCCCTCTCTGGCAGCCTAAACGTCATACAAATGCCTTGGGATATAAATCTCATCACTCAGCCTCAAAATAATTGTCAAGAAACTCTTGGAAAATGACTGACAGAACTCAACTCGAGCACCACTTAAACCACAACAAAGGCTGTATGTTCATGAAACCATGAAACCAGTGTACAAAATTTGTGGGGAGGGAAGAGTAGTAGGTGTTCCTGGAATGCTCGTGGTAACTGCGAATGCTGCATTATGAAATCGTTGAGATGTTGATGGAACTGAAATCGTGGTAAATGGAGACATGCGAGGACTGATTGCATGTGTTGTTGAAATCGTGGTTGGTGTTGATATCATAGCTTGTTGCTGTTGATGCATATATAGAGGTAGTGACGGAGGAATTTTGGTGCAAGTGGAAGGCTGCAGTGGATTGGTTGGGTACACTGGTGCTGTGGGGTTCTGCTGAGTAAAGTGTAGAAGGTGTTTTGGTTTAAGTTGACAAGAAGAAGGTGTATTGTATGTGTATGGACTTGGATGTTGTATTGGATTCTATGTGACTGTTGTGGTTTGTAGTGATGACCTCAGAGATGAACTTGGTATTGTCGTCATGGTCGCGACAGCTGGAGAGGTGGAAACAGAAGGCACAGTGACACTAAGGTTTGGCAGGGTGGTTGCTGGATTGGCTAACCGTAGTTGCATGACAGCAGTTGTTCCTGATGATGTCTTCTGTATGGAAGCTGGAGTGCGGCTGTTGAGCATTTGCAAAAGGTGAGCAATGTCGGAGTTGTCCTCTTGTGCAGGGATATTTTTCGGTTGGTGTAGTAGTGGGATAAGGTCATTGAGGTTTTTCGATGTTTTGAATTTTGGGTCTGGATTTGGTGCAAGTGATAGCCTGTTGGCGTATTCATCTGGAGAACTGACAAGGGCCTGAGCAACCTTGAAATTGATGCCCATGGAGAACAATGCTGCTCCAAGCTCCACGGCAGCAAACATTTGGGAGTTGAGTTCAGGTCCAGGATTAATAAGGGTTGTCAGCAGGTTGTGTTTGTCATCTTCTGTGTTCTCCCCTCATAATCCTTGTGAAACTTCTTCAGCAGCTTCAAGAAAGGTCCCAGATTGCGTATGAAGGCAGCTGCTTTCATTCCATCAAGGAATGTGGTATCCTTGGCTATCAATTCTAAATTCTCATTGATTGCTGCAGACAACTCAGAGGATGCAACATGTGGTCAGCGCAGCCACTCACAATATTCTGGTCTGAGCCAGTCGAAGATCTTATATTTCGGTGGCAAAGGTTGAGCACGGCAATAGGGCGCCTAGAAGTTCTTGGGGAGGTGTGAAAAATAATGCATTCCTTTCGCTTTCTTGTTGTTGTATCTATTCATCTGAAAAGAAAGAGGCTACATGAGAAGAAAAGGAATGGAGAGGAGAAACATAATTTCAATTAGATTATACATTGATGCTGCTACAATGTCGTATGCCAACATCCATGATAGAATATGTTCTGGTTGTTTTTTCCTGTAATGTATGTATTTTTACATAATGTGTCATTTATATATGTGTTTACTTAATTGCTATTTACTTCATTCAGTTGTCAATGGAGAAGTGCTGCTGGTTTAAGGGGGTCATGAAGAACATGTCATCCAATGTTTTAGCTCGTGATAAAGCAACTTAAACTGTACCACGAGGTGTTGTGTCCTTATCAAACCAGACAATGACTTTTCTTAATGTCTGTCCTTGCATTTTGCTGATAGTTGTTGCATAACCTGGAAGACATGGATACCTAGTGACTGGTATATCACCCACAGTGCTGGTAATAGGGAAGATGTTGATAATTTTTCCCATGGGGTGAAGTGCTATTATCATATTAGATAATACAGATTGGACAGTTACAAATTGTACATTTTCGAAACCAATAGATTTGTTGACATTTTGAGTGATGAGAAGTTTAATACCATTGTAAATTGGTGAAAGAGTCTCATCATCCATTACGACTAGGCCTAATGGTGGAGCAAGGAAAAGATTTTTAACGATAACATCATTGATGAACATAGCTGCTTTTCTGGTCAGTGTAATTACAGTGGCGTCAGGGTGTTCTTTCAATTTCATGTAGACGCTATCATCCATGTCACTGGTTGGACAGAGTACTCTGGCAGCTGTCAATGACTCCAGCTTTCCCTTTGTTTGAGGTTCATACCTAATATGATGAAGGAATTAGAGCAACTGGCTGTCCGTGGTCCGGAAACGAGTACTTAGGGAGAACTTGGAAACGTATGACATGCAATGTGAGCAGGACATTATATGTGAGCAGGAGATTATACCTGCAGAGTACGATTTCCGATTATAGACAGGGGTTAATTTTGGGCTAAGTCCCCATTCAGCACAATGACAGGTCCTGTCAACAACACTGTAACAGTATGAAGAATATGATGGAAGACATCAACAGAGACTTGTGAAATCTCATTGATGAAAATAGCATCATACCTGCTGAGAATCCAGTTGATCTGAAGGTCACCGTTGTGTCTAGATTGTAGCTTGAAAAGACCATGAACAGTATCACATGCAATGTCCGTACTGAATTTATGTCTATATGTGCAAGCCAATGTTCCAGTGGGAACAGCAACACATACATTGTAATCCTTGTTCACGCAATACTGAATGCATGTTTCAATTGTGAAAGTTTTACCACTGCCAGGCTTTCTTTGGAGAAGAGGGAATTTCTTCCAATCATACTGTTTATAGTTTTCTGTGAATAAGGATATCTCCCTGGCGGTCATAATACTAAGGAAGTAAGTGTAAAAAACCATCTGACTTTCTTGCAATTGTACACTTTGGTGAAAAGAGAAAGCCTGTGATGGTGTTGAAGAAATTGGGAGAAGTTGTCTATTGTACATATTTTTCAAAGCAAGCAAGCTCTCCAAATAGGAAAAGACAGTTTCAGTAAAGTAGCAGTCCCTCGTTTTCTAGTGTGTATTTGAATTGGGAAGGATCACTGAAGGTATCAGGCATCAATTGTACACCTTTATTGAAATAAAGAATTTGTGGTGGTCTGTCAGTGGCATTAGGCAAAATTACGTCCATTGCTCTATGTGGGAGAAAGGATACCATATATTGGAAGAAGTAGACAGGGTTGAAAAGGGAGACGTGTTTCAAACCCACGAGAAAAATCTTTTCTTGTGGATAATCAGATAAGATGGAACTGGTTTCATCTAGCAGATGTAGCCATCTAGAGCAAGGAGAGGTGATCATGCTGATCATTTCTGGCATAGTACTTCTGGATGACAGGATTGTCTCACGCCTTCTCAACTGAATCAGGAACGAGAAACTTTTTACTGGAGGCATTTGTCAACAATACTTTTTATATGCTAAGAAAAGAGACATCTCTTGCTTGCAGATGTCTAAAGACATTGCATACCTGATTGCCGCAGTTGAAGGTCTAATGGTCTTGCAATAGAATCCATCATTGTGGAAACATTCTTTCACTTTCGAGACATAGGAGGAGACATATTTTAGTATCATACCTTTGCCATTAGTTGTTTTCAAATCCATAGAGCAATGAAGAGTTTGCAAAAGTGGGTCTTTACAGCCCTGTACTCCCTGGCTATAGGATTCAGGGGTGCGAGAAAGGTGCAAGAGATGTGCACGGTTAACCATATAAACTGTAGTGGGACCGTCATGTATTGGAAGGCTGGACTTGTGAGACCGTTGATGCTTGTTGACACAGTAGGAAAGTGAAGGATAATTAGTGGGTAAATCGCCACGTGTGTGCTTTTGTCAATATAAGCTATGTTGTTAAGCCACACAAGTAAGTGGATGTGTAATGTGCCCCTTTTTTGAAATTCGAAATTTTTCTTCTTGCAAATATGATTATAACTAAATATATGACTTGTCCAGTAAGTGTTGTTACTCCCACATAAATAACCTCGTACAATTTGTTTCAGAATGTGAACGAAGTTCATAGTTTTAAAGAAGGGCACTCTGGTTGGGCCACATCCAGTGTTGTGGGCAAAAGATTCAAGCCGCATAGGCAATGGAAATTAGGGAAATGAGGGACCGATTCAATGCTGTCATTGAATTTGTAGAGTTAGAAAATAGGATTCTATAATGTGTCACACAAATTTAGTTTTTTAGACCCCTCTGTAAATTCGGATTTACATTGTACATGAATAAAAAATAGATCATTAGAAAGATCTCTTCAAGAGCTTTCTAATGATGTATACTTTGTATGCATTATATTGTGTAGTTGCAGTGTTGTTTACGAAAAACACCTTTTAGCCTTCTGTTTCCTCCTGAAAACAATAGATTTCAGAATAATTCATTCATTAAAGACGGTACAGACATACCAAATATACCATCGTAAAGATCTCGTTTAGGTCTTTCCGATGATGTATATATTTATACTGGTTTAATAAGTTATCATTGAGACATTAGGGGAAAACATCGTTTCTTTGAAACACTTTAATTTCAAAGGAGCACTAACAGGGCCAATATATGTAACATGATTTCTAACTCCCCAACGGGATATGTTACAGCAAAGCACAATATCTCATACAAAGCTTGCCATCTACTGAGTTACATGATATAAAAAAATTGAAATCGGACAATTTAGGGGGAGCAACACAATTTTTTAAATTACAAAATTGCTGATACTGAGCCTTATAAACTGGCTAAAAAACTGCCGATATTCAGGCAGGAATAAAAAGACGCAGGAGAGATGTATCAAGCCGTGGAATATGTCATATGAAAGATAATACTTACATGTATATTACAATATACATATAATAATATTGCTAATATTTATATGTTATTGATACACTACATTTGTGGGAATAGAATCATTCAATTGCTATCATATTGAATTTTGGAAATGAAATCGGACAATTAGGGACGGAGTAACACCTGTTTTAAAATACAATATTTCCTATACTGAACCTTATAATTTGCAGGGAAAAGTGCCCTTCTTCAGGCATATATAAAGGGACGCAGTAGGTAAATACCGGTAAATCAGTGATGAAGAGGATAGTAAATGATGAATTTCATGGAAATTGCAATGAAACATATCAACTGTTAATACTGAAGATCTGAATGAGATATGAACATCTTAATACTAATAAACAGACATTTGGAGAAGTACATTTCAACAATTCAGTTATGCTATAAATTTAATGGAAATAATTGAAGAGTAGTTCTGTGGGTCCTGAATGTCCACTTCTGTGTTATCAGTCCTGACCACTGTAGAATATATTATTCACTTTCTTCAGCTGTCCTTGTACTTGCAACATCTTGCTGTTCTTGTTATCTACAAAATAAAGATGAACATGAACACTAATATATAAATTGTAAATAAGAAAGGATTATATTTACATGTATATATAGTACATAGTCGGAGATGGAGGAGTGCAAAGAAGTGCAGTTATGTCCAATTTTGTAAAAGTGTGGGCTGCATGGAACATCATTTCCCCAAAATATGGTCAGTTACTGTCTATGTCAATGTTAAACATCTATTCAAACTGTAACAGCATATTGAAGTCTTCTATAGCACTTATATATACAAATGTTTTGAAACAATAAAACAGTTTGATATGCTTTTGCTCTATCAATCGCTTTATATAAAACAGTACAATTTGATAATCTAAACTAAATTGTAAATACGTTATATTATTACATTTTTAAACATAATAGAGTTCTTTCTTGATGTAGTTAGTTAAAGTTCAAAATCATCATCATCAGACAGTGGGATCTCTACTGGACTAGAGGGACGTTCTTCTTCTTATTCTTCCTCACTTTTATTGAATTGTTCACCTTGCCACTTTCTTGCTTTTCTTTTTTGTTTTAACAGGTGTACTGCTGCTTTCTCTGCTGTTATTTCCTTGAATACTCGATGTTGCTTTTTGTTTTCGAGAGGCTCACGGCTTTTCAGCAATGGATGGCCTGTTTGGTGTCATGAACATCTTGGCAAGGTCCTTTATGCTTTGTTGTTGAAAGCGTTGTTGGTTGGCCTTCATACAGTGCTCTTCTTTATTCCAAGAGTCTTCTGTTTTTATCACTTTGCCCTCCTCATCTAGCATAATTGGTGTAATTTCACCATCCAGACTGGGGAAATATTTCGGGATAAATCCCTCTGCAAAAAATATTTTGTACAGCCCTTCCACATTTTGACAGGTTAGGCAAACAGTGAGCATTCCAACGCTCAGGTTTGTAGCTGTGTTGCATCTACGCAACAAAACTTCAAAATCAACTTTCATGTTTGCCAGATTTTGGGTGAGTGTAATCACCCCCTTGTCCAAATACTTTCCACCGTCTGGCAATTGAAATTCACGCGTCATGTTGAAGTCAGAAAATTGATCGCCAATTTTCCAATCCCGCTGGGGCATGATTTCCAGACTGTGTTCAAGTTTACTTGTATCAGTATATTCAAGATTATAGCTCACCAACTCAGATCGTTTCTGGTTTATTTCGTTTATTAGCTTTTGTAGTTTGCATTTCATAAAGGAAAATTCCCAAAGTTGTCCTTTGTCTGATAAAAATTCCTTGTCCATACCTTCATTGTACTTCTTTGCATCAATAGCTTTGTTGAAAAACAACTCTTGCTTTGAAAAAACGATTTCACTAGTTTTTCCATTGTGGAATTTGCCTTTCTTACCCACAACCAACGCCTGTACCATGTCCAAAGAATTTTTCTTTCTGCCAGCTTGCACAGAAATCACCTTGTCAAATAACTTGGTTGTGACAGTTTCTTGATTATCACTCATTTTAGTTTAGGGTTTAGCTACTGCTGTTGCTGCTACTTTTTTCAGTGTTGACTATCACTGTCAAGTTGCTGATATGATAATTTCAGTTGCTACCATCGAGATTTTTTTATTTCCCTCCTTGCTTTAATCGAATTTAATTAATTAAAGTCGGCTTTTTAACCAGTTTGTTTTAATCCTAGTTTAATTTAATCCACGTTTGTGGTGCCCTTTTTGAATATTCGATCTAAGTCTTTTGACCGTTTAACAAGACAGAACATATTCTCAGGTTTCAAGTTCTAGATTTTTATTTAATCAACTACAAAGCAAATCCAGTTCTCAAGTTTCAGGTTCTAGATTTTTGTTTAATCGAGTACGAAGTAAATTGCATTCTCATATTTCAGGTTTAAGTTTTTGTTTAAGTGGCTAAAGCTTTAACTTGACACTTTCTTTGTTTCAGTCTGTTCATTATTTTATTAGGCTTTGAAAGCCATTTATTATATCAATCCAGAAACTTTACGATTCTGTTATGGCATATACCATAAGGGGTATGAAATCTATAAGCGGCATATCTTCTTTGAAAAGCCTTTATCGCCTGCTTTTCTCTTCTCTCCGCCCTTCTCTTAATTTTACTCGGTTTGTTAAACATCGCCAACCTTAAACACTTGCGCTTACGTGCTGTTCTTGATGCAAAAGGTAAATGCCCGTTCAATTCATCATCAGTCAAAGGCACAAAACCATTGCAACACGCAGCTTTTTCTATCGTTATATTTAAGTCATTTCCTACATATAATTTATACTCTAATTTATAATATTTTTACATTTTACGCATAACGCAGTTTGTGTTCGTTGTTCGTTGTTTATAGAAACTCGGTGGCTTCAGCTGCATGTTCTTTATCACTCTAAAAGTGTGATGTTTTCGCAGATCGTTGAAAATTTCAATAATGCACAGCTGTAATTCTTGATTATGTTTTAAGGCATCATCAAGCCAGTCGATAAAAGTTATTAGTAGCTTCTTTATAATTGTTTCCAAAATGAATTAAATGAAACTGCATACTGTCACAGTAATTCCTTGCTATAGTTGTATCCCAAAGAGTTGGCATAATTTCAAATTTAGAATTTCAACCATAAAAGATATTGGTATGGTGATAGTGGAAAATGTAATTGAAGACTGTAATATGCTGAACGCTTACATTAATAATTATAGTGCCTAATATTACCAATATCTCTCAATTTTGTGATGGAAATGAAAGGATAGAGTTATTTGTGTGGTAGAAATATTATTTTCAAGAAGAGATGAAGTGAAAAGTTTAATAGACACAAGTCTTGAAATCATTCAATCGCTGATGAAAAAAATGTATTTCATGTTGAAAATGAAGAGAATAATTGTAAATTGTATAAAGAGTCTCAAAAATTGTATAGGTATACGTAAGAAGATGAGTAATGTAAATGTCTTGAAGAATTAGTAAAAGAAAGTACGGTGGCCCATAAGGGTCAAGCAAGTAGCAAATACTTGCTGCAAACACAATTCACTTGTTGCAAACACAATAACCATACTGAAAATACAGATAAGTTGCTGCAAACACATAAGTTGCTACAAATACAGAAAATGTCTTTCTGCATATACAAAAAGACTTGGTCAGACCCCTTGAGCATGGATACAAAAGACGGGGGTGGGGTAGGGGGCACCAGAAGTAAGTTCTGTCTTCGCCTCGTTTTGGCGCCATATAAAATGGTGCTTTGAATGGCGCGAAAGGTTTCCTTGCTCAGGTCATTTCCGCTCTTCCACAGCGAGCAGCCATGTTTTGCAGGGTTTGTGGGAGAGAAGCTGTTGAGCTTGATGCAAAGTTTTGTTCTTTATGTGGAGTGCAGTTGCCATTGAAATCAAGCGAGTCAGTGCCTATAGATAGGCCTTCCACGTCCACAGGAGGATGACCTTTAATCAACAATGCCGTTAACGTTAACAAGAGCAACGACCGTTAACTTTTAGGAAATCGCGGAGAGCATTTCAAGCAAAGTGCAAAGAAAAAGAAGGAAGAGGAGCAGCTCACCACCATAATCATTGGTGTAGAAAAGTACATTGAAGGATGCCTCCAAACAGTGAGAGGACGCTTGCTGCCTGTCCATGTCCCAAAAATGGCAACGCGTGAGGTAATCTTAAAAGCTGCCGTTGAAAAGCATGTTAGACATGACAGAAGTTTGTCTAGCTCAGCTAAATATACTTTGATGTATCCTGATGGCAGTGAACTTATTTATATGCCAGGATCTACTACTCTATTTGTTCTAAAGGGATACAAAGAAGGAGTATGATATGGAAGATAGGAGAAGGAGTATGATAGGAGAAGGAATATCACATCTATGGAGTATGATATTTACTTCACAGAACAATAGCACTATGAAAGCAGATGATTTTCTAAACCAATTGCATGTTGACTACTCTGAGTCTCAACAAAAGAAAGCGGCAGAGATTGATACATACAAACTATTTTGTGATTTTGTTCAAAGTCTGCATGAAGAGAATGGTATAATTAATAACCTACACATATCTTGCATGAATGTACACAGTCTGCATGACTGTTTACAGTCTTGTGTACAGACCACCTTGAAATCTCCAGCAGCCTTTACCTAATACAAGTTGTCAGCAAGACAGGGGACTTTCATAAAATGTAAATAACATATTACATGATAAACTTGAAGGTAAATTTTAGAAAGTCACGTTATATTATATTTTATGATTCATCACACTATAATTTCATGAGATTGAAGAAATCAGCTTGAATGATCTGCAGCTGACTCAAACCAAACAACATTTTCTGCAGTGATAGACGTAACTGCTAGAACTGAAATGGCTTATACTTCCTTATTCCTGTTTTTATAATCAACAGATGTAGGCATAACTATGGCAGAGTTGTTGAAATGGATTACTGGTGCTAGTACTATTCCACCATTGGGACTACCCAGGAAAATCCAGATTACATTTCTTCATGGATGTGAGCCAGCATGCAAATGCAGACCAACAGTGTCTACCTATCAACTTTTGGTACATCTGCCTGGCATAGTATAAAACCCATACCCCAGGACCCAGGACCCCAAGTATGACCCTTAAGTACTAAATTCTGAAATGACCCATAAGTACGGGTGGGCCTTTTGCTTCCATTTGCCGAATTTGGCATATCGTATGTCAGCATGGGTGTTGATCTTTTTGTTGTGCTCACTTCCTGTATTGTATTTTGATATGGTCTGCAATTCTAGATTTTAATGATAACGG
>JAADKT020539981.1:0-11932 GCA_011763395.2 Chrysaora chesapeakei | reverse complement strand
AACGCTTAAAATACTAATAATAACAATCACTTCAGTTCAGAATTCTTGTAAATATGGAAATTGAAAAGCAAATTGTCACCATGTATATATTTTATTTCAGTTAGCTACATTGATTGGCTAGACAACTATCACTTTCCAAATCACGAAAATTACTTCTTAAATATTACTCATAACACTATGCTTGTACTAGCTATATATGAGATGGCCTCGAGGGTCTATAATCTATCAAAGGGTAACCAAAGGGTAGCCATTTCTTTTTCAAGGGCTCAGTATGGAATCAACGGGTAACCAACGGGTAACCACTACTTTTATAAAGTAAAGTAGTATAACTCTTTTAAAAAGTAGTGGTTACTCGTTGGTTACCCGTTGGTTCCATACTGAGCCCTTAGAAAAAAAATGGTTATCTGTTGGTTACCCGTTGGTCACTCGTTGGTTACCCGTGTGAGGACTATCTAAAGGAACAGAATATCTACCTTATACATATAATTAATCACTTTTCTAAGGAAAAAAACATAATCTCAAGCATCCTGTCCTAGCATGACAAGTTCCCCAAAGCAGCTTTTGCATTTGGGTACAATTTTCTGCTTTTCTATGGGAATTTGCTTTGTGAACTTGAAGATTTTCCATCTTACCATCATCATCTCGTTTTCCACCTTGTCTGTGGTGTTGTACCTTCCACGGGACTTTATTGGCTCCTTGCCAGCAGAAAAAAAGGGGTATCTTTATCAAAGAATACATCCTTAGAGTACGTACTCTTTGGTGCAGCCAGATGCAATGGTTGTCCCTCTAGTAGTAGAAGCATATCCTTCCATGGCATAATTTCAGGAGTATACCTGAAATCATTCAAGAAAATGATTTCCTTCTTTTCTGCCCCAACCCATGCGTAACTTACGTTGGATGGATTGGCGAATGTGTCATACAACACGGTAAGGGGTCTAAAAGAAATGTTTTCCCACAGTTTGCAGGGCCTACTACCATAATGTTTCGGTATTTACCTCTCCCTTTAATAGGAAGCTCACGAACACATGCAGCAAAGACGAACACATTGTAACTGTTGTTCTTGATAACCTCCAGAGCACAAATCAGCCAATCACCATTACAGCCATCATCGCAATTTACTTCCAGTGCTGCCTGTATTGCCCCCATTCTACTTAATTTGCTCCTCTCGATGTCTGATGCTGCATTCTGCATTTTCCAGGCAGTTGAAATCAGATCATTGAGGCATTTTGGACTCTTTGCGTACACAAAATTGGCAAGATTGACTTTCCCGTCTTCTTTTTGCTGCTGCGCAAGGGCAAGCAATTCTGTGTCACAAAGGATGTTTTTTCTCACTAGAGTATCTGCAATTTCAAGATTTGACACTCTGCGTACTTTTGCTGGTTTTGAAGGTCCAACCTGTGGTTTAGCATTGGCCGAAGGTGCAGAAGACGATGCTGTCGACTGCCTTTTCAATTTCGAGCTATTAATAGCAGCGCAGGAAGACTTCGATGTCCGAGGTGACGATGCAGAATGCAAATCGGGGTGTTCTTTGCTTTCCACGGGTTGATTGTCTTGCTTCACTACGTATCTATATGCACTGTAATAGTTGTGGTAATCTTTCTCCTGTACATGCACAGAAATACCATATTTCAACTGCAAACGACGTTTTGCGCCTAACTAGCATTTGTTACCAGACAACTTTATAGCAACATGATAATGAAAGCCCCCCTCTTCATGGGGTTCTTTACTGCACACCAAGTACTTTGGCTTCACAACAGATTCTCCAAATGAAAATGCTTCCGCAACAGCTTCACCGAATTGCTCTCTTGTTGGAAATTTCGATATATCAGCTTGACTGCATGTAATTAAATACACTTTACGAAGTGCCCTTGAGCTTAACTCCGAACTACCTTTTTCAGTGGCCATGTTCGATTCCATTTCGATAAAGATTTATGAACAAATTACTTATAGTAGCCAGATTCAGAAAGAGATGATAATGAAGATAACTTGCAAACCCGACATTATATTGACTATTTTTGCATTTGGTGGGAGTGATTTAGACCCATCAAATCCTATCAACTGCGCCTTATTTGGTATCGGACAGAGGTAAGACAGGAAAGAAGACACCAATGCAAATATAATGCAACAGAATAAGCTCAAATAATACTGACCATCTTAAAGATGATAGAATCTCTAGTGTAGTCTTACAGTACAAGCGTCTGTCTTTCATGAAGAACCACGATCGAGAGCATCCAAGTTTCTCCCTGTGATCCCTGTGACAGGTAACAAAACTCAACACTGTTGAAGTTCAGAAATAAAAGAAAAAAATTTAGACTTGTCTCTCAATTATTTTGATATCTAACTCGCAAGTTTCAGGCATTTCCAACGAAGGGGCACCTTTGACGGTACACATACAGGGTTCAGGGAATAAAATTTGAGAGAAGTTGATAGAAGAAGAAGGTGAAGCTTGGGGATGATGGTGACTAGGCCCATGGATAATGATGACTCGAAGGAGATGGATCAAGATGCAAGTAGTTTAGAGAAACTAAGAAGCAAAAGAGAAATATTAAAACAGGCATTGGAAGTGTCCTATGTCACGCTTACTGAACTCAATAGTGGTAAAATGATTGATGAAGAAATGGTACGTGACCTGAAAGAACTTTGTATTATTATCGAACCAAGTCTAGCAGATGTAGACTTACAAATCCAAGTTGAATTGAAAATGTCTAAATTAAGATCAGAGTTAGTGAATGAACAAGAGTCAAGTAGAACATATAAAGCAAAAATTCACGTTGCGTTAAATGAATTTAGTGACATAGAAATAAATTTTATACAGAGTTAAAACAATCCAGTAATCATCACCAGAAAGACTTTGAAAAGCCAGCAGATAGAAGTAATTCCCCAGGATATTTATTTTTAAACTTCTCTGGTTTAGATTTGCAAATAGAAGGGATAATAGGAAGTTTTCAAGCTATTAAAACCCAGAACTTTCCAGACATCATGGAATGATAGGCTTTGAAGCACAGAAGGAAGCTATAAAACTGCTGGGACCTGAGATTAACTCTTGAATTTGAGGAGCAGGGCATTTTTCAGAACAGTCTGATTTTCATACAAAGCTTGCTTTTTGTTATAACAAATATTGAGGGGGATTAGGTCTGAATAATGGAAGTAGTGCACACAAAAACCTTGGTAATCACAACCCTTTAAAAAGCTGCCCAAACTTGAGTTGAAACACTTCAGTGAAGATCCAATAAAATGTCTTGAGTTCTGGGATAATTTTGAAAGAAATATTCATTATAATGTTGCTCATTCAGATGTTCATAAAATGTGCTACTTGAAGGCATGCCTTGAGGGAGCTGTAAACACAACAATTCTAAATCTTTATAATTATAAACCTGCTATAGAAGTATTAAAAGCCTATTATGGGCAGACCGGTGTTCCAAGGGGAGAGCACATTGCAGCATTCAAAAGCATAAAGGGTGTAACAAGCCCAAGAGAGGTAAAGAAACTAAGAAAGCTGTATAGTGATGCTGATTCGCACTATAAAGCTGTGTTTTGCTAGGCGTACAAGGAGAGCACTATTCAGTTGCTTTAGTGCCAGATGTGTAAAATCCCTTGGGATATATAAGACGATGCAAGGAAATTAATATTGAGTGAATTATTGGTGAGTTTTTAGAGCAGCTATGGAGAGAGCTGGTTCTGAGAAGTGCTAATGAAGTTCAAGATCATTCTAATGTAGAAAAGAAAAGAGAAAGGAGATTGTTTTCAGTTAGAAGTAGTTCCTGTGTATACTGATTAGGAGAGCATCAGAGCAGGGGTTGTACTCAGATTACAGATGTGAATAAGGGAAAATAAATATTGAGAAAATACAAAAGATGCTTTCAGTGCCTTAGGAACGGTCACCTAGTGAAAAATTGTAAATATAAGAAGCTGTGTGACACCTGTAAGAAAGCTGGTCATCATATATCAATTTGCAATCCAGAGACAACCACAGACCTCCTTGTAACAGAAAGGGGAGCAATAGCATTTCAAACTGTCCAAGCAAAGATAAGTATTCCTGGTAAACCATTTGTGCCATGCTGAATGCTTGTAGACACAGGTAGTAACAGGACGTATATGGTACAAGGCATAGCAAACAAATTACAAGGTGGACCAATAAGAAATGAAGCAATGATTCTAGATATGGTCCATGGCATTAGGAGCAGGTGTACCATATACAACCTGGAAGTAAGAGACATGAGTGGCAAGGTTCAATTTACAGAAGCAGGAACCTTAAGCAAGTGAACCTCTCTCAGAAATGTACGACCAGAAGTCATCCAAAAAAATTATGAGTGCCTAAAGGATTTGAAGTTCTCTGATATCTCACAAAAGGAAGATCCAGAAGTCCATGTTATTATTGGTCTAGAAGATTTAGTTAAGGTAAAGACAGGTCGTGTAGTACAAGTGAAGGCCTATCAACCAGTTTCTGAAGAGACTAAATTAGGATGGACAATTTTTGGATGAATTTATCAAACAGTGGAAGATTTTGCTACCAGGAGCAGCATGAAAAATTGGATCTCCAAACATTTGGAATTAGAGAGGGTTTTGAGGTTCATACATACTACATTTAATGACAATGTTACATTCAATGGGACAGAGAATTGCCTTGGAAATCAGAGTCACTCAAGATTTCATAATAAGATAACAATACACAGCGCGAGAAACATTTAAAGGGACAGTTGAAAAGATTTTCTACCATACCAGAACATCTAGAAGTGTATTACAAAATAATAAATGAACAGAGAGAGTAAGGAATTGTTGAAAAAACGCCAGAGTAAAACCCAAAGGGAACGCCACATTATATTCCGCATCGTGCTGTAGTAAAACAAGAGGCTGAGTCAACAAATGCAAGAATATTGTTTGATGCATCTGCAGAAGGACGAACAAGCAGACCATCATTAAACGAGTGTCTTTTTAAAGGAGCACATCAGGAGTGTCTTTATAAAGGAGCACGTCAAGAGTGTCATTATAAAGGAGAAAGCTTTTAACCAAGTTGAAGTGTCAGAATAAGATAGAGATGGTTTGAGGTTCTTGGGGTTGAAGGACATTAAGGATCCAAGATCAGATGTTGCTGAGTTAAGGTTTGCTTGAGTGATATTCAGGGCAGGCCCAAGCCCATTCTTGTTGACTGCTACGCTTCAGAAGCACATTGGAGGTCATGAAATCAAAGATCCAGGATTTTTAAGGAAGGTGATTAAGAGCTTGTTTGTTGATGACTTTGCTGCTGGAGCACAAAATCCAGAAGAAGCAATTGCTTTAAGGCAGACATTGACAGACATGAACAAAGGAGGATTCACTTTGCATAAATTTAAGTCAAATAGCACTGTATTAGAAGAAGTCTCTAAAGACAAAAAAGGCATTGGGAAATCTTTTGCAAAGCAAAGACTTCATCTGGAAGAAAGCAAAGGCAACGTTATAGGAATTCAGTGGGACACTTCTAAAGTTATCATGAAAGTTGATCTGTCTCCAATTATTGAAGAAAAGAAAAGACACACCTTTTCAAAAAGAGAATTATTAATTAATTTATCAAGAATATATGACCCGCGAATATATGAATATAAAATTTGTGGCTAAAGTGCAAAATAATCCAGAGATAGCATTTCCTACATGTGTAGAGTCATCAGAGAAACCAGAGAACATAGTATTGCATACGTTTGCTGATGCTAGTGCTACAGCCTATTGTACAGCAGAATACATAGACTCCAAGTTCCCAAATGGCATAATAGCTAAGTCGCTGACAGAAAAAACAAGATTACCACTTCTGAAAAAGGAAATGTCCATTCAACGTTTAGATTGACGGGGACTGTAAAAGAAGCTTCTGAAGAATTCAAAATCAAAGAAAGTTACATGTTGACAGACAGCTGCAAAGTTTTGCATTGGATTCAAGGAAGAGGACAGTATAAACAGTTCGTAGAACAGAGGTCAACCAACTTACCAATGACATTAAATGGAAGTACTGTCCAACATGACTTATAAACAAGAGGAAAACACCAGCTTAGCTTTACGAAAATATGTTGTGGTGGATATGCCCAAGTTGGTTGCCAGCTTGGCTCACTATTAGCTCTTAATTGTTTTTGTGAAATTGCAGCCAAATTAGATTTTCATATTGCTCCAAAACCTAGTTCCCCAAACCATCCCCTTCTGTCAACAGAAAAGAAATTGGCTATAACATTGTATTATCTCAAAGATACTGGATCCCTTTGGATGACAGCAAATACATTTGGTGTTCATCAATGTACATGTTCTAAAACTATAATTGAAGTTTGTGATGAAATCAACAAACATTTAGGTCCAACATACTTACATTTGCCTTTGTCAAAAGATGAAATGAGAGAAAAGGTTTCTGAATTTGAGGTGAAATTTGGAATGACCCAATCTTTTGGCTGCATAGATGGAACCCATGTTGCCATTAAATGATCAAATGTTAACTCTCAAGAATTTTTTTAACTATAAGCAGTATTTTTCTTTAAATATTCAAGCAGTCTGTGATAGCAATGGAATTTTCATTGATGTTGATTGCAGGTGGCCGGGGTCTGTGCTTGATGCCAAGGTGTTTGCCAATTCATTCATAAATGAACATATAAAAACTGGAAAATTGCCCAAGATCTATAGTAAAGTACTTTCCGGTTATGAAGCCATACCAAATTACCTAATTGGTAACCCAGCATACCCCTTAACACCCTTTTGCATAAAAAAGTTTTCAACCTGCAATTCAAATGAACAAATATTGTTCAATTACATGTAAAGATCAGCTCAGAACAGAGTAGAGTGTGCTTTTGGTAGGCTAAAAGCTCATCGGAGATTTCTAACAAGAAAGGTTTACTTAAAATTTGAGATGGTTCCCACAGTCTCCTACATACGTTTTGTCTTGCACAACTTCCTTGAAATGAGAAAAATGCCAATTGACAAAAGCTAAGACATGAATTTGAAGGAGAGAATGCTGCAAATATACCTGATCCTATTAATTCTTTTGATACTGAAGAGGGTCAATAAGTAAGGTCTGTCCTTACAGAATATATAAAGCAAAATCTACCTGATAACTATTGACAGGATGTTAAAAATCTAAAGAGATTTCATCAAGATATGTAAACAGTCAAAATCCTCTCATTAAGTTTATTTCATTTAGGTTTATTTCATATCCAAAGGGTTTTTGTTATTTTCATGTTTGCCTTCATATTCTGTTATAATGGTTGTTTATGTTTTGGAACAAACAGTTAAACAGTTAACAATAATAAGTATAATAAATTTTTTGTAGTTCTAATGAGTATCAAGTTTATCAGAGTTTTAAATATGCTCTCTCTGTCAGGTCTTCATCTTTTCCAGAATACACTTGCCCATTGATCAATGATTGATTCCTGTAATTCTGTTGACCAGAATACTCAGTCATTGGAGGGGGTGGAAAATTGTGATTTACAGTATTTCTTACATCAAAACCTGAGGCTGCCACGTGGCTGTGGTCAAAGGCATGACCAGGATATTGCCTTGCATTGCTGTGCACCAAGGCTAGACTCGTAACCTCCATGGATCTTGCCAATCCTTGGGCAACTTGCATGATTGAAAGGCTCATATGTTGTATTGATTCAGCAAATGTCTGATTTGACTTGTGCATGGTTTCTTCAATGTCACATTTTAATTGTGCATCTTCCTTTGTCTCAGTTAAAAGTAGCTGGTCTCTCTGTGAAGCACTCAGCTGTCTCTCCATATGTTTGCGCTTATTATCAATTAATTTAGGGGCTGGAATATCTGTAATAGCTTTTCTTTTTCCCAAATTGGATTGGCTTTTCTCCATGGGTGGGCTTTCTTGAAGTTGAGATGCAGACTCTGTATCTAAAATGAGGGAATTGTCATCTATAATAACCCCAGAAGCAATGTTTGATGTTTCTTTGGCTTCAAGAATTGATTCAAAGCTGCTGTTTCTTGAATCAATGTTGACCATTTCAGAGCTGAGGCTGCACGACAATGGATTTGCAGCTGGCCTGCCACCCCATATCAGTTTCAGTTGTTCAAAATTTTCCAAAACTATCTTTCCACTACCACTTTGAGATCCTGTGGTGACAGCTGTTGAGAAATGTTGTCTAATTTCTTTTACTTTCTCTTGCAACCTAGTGTATCCCTTCTTTGTCATTGCTCTATCAACTTTTTGCTGCTTTTCAACTCGATTTTTCTCCTCTTGGTTTTCTCTAGCTTCTTCGGTAATTCCAGTGATTTCGGGTGGCCCAAAAATGAAGGATTGTCCTTATAAATTGTAGACATGGCCTTTGAAATGGCCTCGTATTGTCTAACCTTGTCTGCATTGAAGTCAAAGTCATTAAACTCCATCTCACTTTTTTAATTTGGGAGGCAACAGATAAGATTTTCAACTTTCTCTCCTGCTTTCCATTGAAAATGTTCCTTGCGTTCATCTGCCCCTGCCATCTTCGAGTTTTTTTGGCGCGATCCTGCAGCAAGAAAAGTCCAACTGCGTCTGCGCAAAACAAAAATTTCAGCCTGGGCTGGAAAAAATTGCGATTACATTAGTTCTGAAAATAATCGGACCCATATATTTCGGACAAAATATTTTCTGACCAATATTTTCGGACGATTTGCCATTCCGATTTCGTGGTGTTTAGAATTTTTCTTTGCAAAATTAATAAAATTTATCAAATTAAAATAGACTTTATCACATCCACATCCCTTCTCTATTCTTGGGTAGCTAAATTAGCACACCAGGACTCAAACTTTCGCTTTTGAAATTGATTTGCAAACGCGCCAACATTTAGGTCTAAGATTGAAAATGATTGTTGGATTTGGCGGAACAAAAATATAAACATAATGATTTCCTGTGGTTATTTTTTGCTAGATCAATCCTCTTGAACAATGAGTTCCTTGCACTCTAGATGTTACAGTATTTTCTCTGTTCACTCACAGGAACAACAGATTCACTGCCTTGGACCTCCAGTCTCTAATGACATAATATTTACTAGGTAAATATTGATAGGGGTGATTCTTGGTAAAATTCTTCCAAGAAAACAAAAGACATTTAAGGCCTCCTGTCTGGTTTGTTCTCCAAGTAAGAGAAAAAATGGTGAAAATAAAATTTTGGACGTTTAAAAATTCTGACTACCTAAAATTTCGGACATTAATATTCTCAGACAAACAGATTGTCCGAAATTAAGTGTCTGAAAATTTTTGGAACTATTGTACGTGAGAAATCTCAGCCCATTTAGGCGGGCTAAAAATCCTAGCCCACCTAGCTGAAGAAGGGCTTGAATTCCAGCCTGGGCTGAGATTGCAGCCCGGGCTGAAATTTTCTCATGTATTCACAAACTCAGTTCTGCAGAGACGTGACTGGATAGGAGGGCTGACTTTACAGCCTGTATAAACCAGGCTGAGATTCCAGCCTGAGTTGCATGGATATCTTGGGCACACAAAATAACGAGACCTGGGTAGGGTGGGGCTGATACCGTTTTCTTTATTTTTAGATAATAGTTTGAAGTAGCTTCATATAGAGTTTAAGAGCGGTTTTTTATTGGAAATTGAGAATAAGCAATATTTCATAATTGTTTGGTGACAGACAGAAGAATATACAAGGACACATAAAGTCATGAATCTCAGCAACCTGGGGTGCCAGAATCGACACACAGGTTGGGTAATCTGGCTTGGCTTCTTTTGCATTCAGCAATTCAGCTCAATAGCCAAATTAAAAACACATTGTATAACAATTGTATGTACCTTAAAAAGTCTAAAGGAGTTAACAATTAAACAAAGAGGAAAAGAGGTGCCAGAAAAAAGGAATATTTTTACTCTCCCTTCCTTGTCTCTTACTAAATATTAGTTTTGACTTACAGATAGGAACAAATTCAGTTGCCCCTCTAGTCAATTTAAAGAGGGGTTTCATAAAGATCTTGCATAATTTCTAATGAGAGGCTGGTTATCAAAAACGAGCCTATGCATTTTGACTGAAATTTAATTTTTTTTTATTCCCATAAAATTTACAATCAACAAACAAAGGTTACAAGACGATGCCACAGGGAGCATGGAAATACATAGCAACTCTGTGGCATAACATTTAACATAGAGATTCATAATCCAATTACATTTAAATATTACAAATTAAATATTACAAACAGCAATTACAAATAATAATATTGCAAATAACAATTACAAATAATTTCTGCAACAAATAATTACAAGAAATGGAAAAAACGAAAAAAAAGAAAAGATAAATTACACAAGAGAGGAGATTCTGAACAACAACTGATTGAAACTGTTCTGAGGCCTGAATGTATTTCAAAGTTGTCTCGATAATTTTTTGTATTTGAATCTAAAGATAAATTTTTGTGGCCATACAGGATGATTTGGAGTAAATTTTTATTCAAAAGGTTTACCAATCCATGGGGTTGTAATTTCGCACTCACGCTGTCGAGAAGATCACATCTATCTGTATCATAAGCATGGCAGAGCAGCAAAAAATGTGCTGTATCCTCAATACCATCATTTATCCGGCACAAATGATTTAAAGTATCATTGAAGTTGTGTTTGAATTTGTGAAAATTCACCTTGCTGAGTCCAACACGAAGCTTTGTTAAAATTAATAAGCATCCTTAGTTAAAGGATCTCTTGTGTAATCTAGAGATAGATTATCTGCTGGACTGTTTGGATGAGCTGTAACGTAAATAATCCGAATTCACCATACCTGCGGATTCCACAGGATGTTGTTATTCACTCCTAGATTGGACTTTGGACTGGCACCATACTGTTATCCTCTCCCTCACTTCTGAAAATCTCCTTTCTGCATCTTGAAAATACATCAAGCATTCCTCTATGTCCTCTTCATCTTTCAGAAATTTGCTGTACTCATCGCACAATCTCTTGAACTCTTCAAACGCTTTGGACATTCGGCTTTCCCTGTCTGAAATCTCACAAATGTCTCCACCGATCGTCAGTTCAGCTACGACATGATTGATGGCCTTCGTCAATTCACCCTTCGCATGGCCTCTTCGTCTCTTCAGGGTCTTCATATTTTCGAGTTGCACTGCTCCACGTTCCGAAGGTACATTCCGGTCTTCTGCGATTGGCTCCAACAACGACTGGCTGTCCACACTCTCTTGTGACATCTTCAATAGATTTGAACTATGTAAGGACTTTAAATCCAAATGCGCCTTTGCCCCAGATCACACACAAAGAAACACGAAATTCTGGCAATGCATTTATGGTGGTTCACTGTAAACAAAATACAATGTTAACAAAGTCTTATTACGAGTAACAAAAAATAAACAAACAGCAAAATACTACAGCAAAGTAACAGCAAGTAAATATTACATTAGCAAAAGAAATTAAGAAAATAAATTAATAAATTAATTAGAAAGGCAAAACTTACAATCTGTTAGTCCTTGCACCAATGTCCTTTAATTATCTTGTGAGACCAGCCATCTGCATTGCATCCGAACCAATTGATAAATGAACAGATGGCATGGCCTTTTATACTTAAAATTTTACGCACGTGTGCACTTCAAAGCGGAAATGAAATCACAAACAGGGAATACAAAATAAAGAAATTACTTGAATAAATTAAACATGGAGTCTAGATAAATTATTTAAAATGCAGTAAAGTCAAATCACGCAGAATCTCGCGTAATTCATAATTTGTCCATTACAAAGCTTTTCTTGAAATATATGATCTGGAGTACTTTTTTAGCATTTAATGATTAAAAAACAGTACATATTTCCAATTTGTTACATATAATGATGGGACAAACTTTATGTTGGAAATGAACAGATGTGCTGATCTTTGATATTTTTCCGATAAGAACAACTTTCGTTTTTCAGGCTGAATGTGTTCTTATATAAATGGTACTTCTGTATATACTAAAATAGGAATCGGATTAGCGAAAATTTTGTCCCAGCTCATCCTCCCGGGCCGTTGAAGATGCCC
>JAADKT020539870.1:0-11933 GCA_011763395.2 Chrysaora chesapeakei | reverse complement strand
CCAAAGTGAAGTGTCCGTTATTGAGAGGTGGAGATTAGAGTCGGAGGTTTAACAATACTATGGGAAAGCGTTTGGGATTGAAGAGTAGTGGCCGTTATAGCGAGGTGGCCGCTTATTAGAGGTGGCCGCTATTAGTAGCCGTTATTTAGGTGGCCGCTATGGGAAAGCGTTGGGACTAAAGATTAGTGGCCGCTATAGGGAGGTGGTCGCTATTAGAGGTCTGACTGTAATCAATCTCAAAACATACCCCTTGAAGACCAGGTGGTGGGCCATTGCTCGCTTTTCTGCGTACTGGGCTTTCAGATCCACTGAACGAAGACGATGATGAAGACGACGCATTCGACATGTTTGAGTGATTTGACACGTTTGATGATGCTGATGAATTCAGTGACTGAGTAGGCGACATATGCTGAAATTGAAGAAAATATACCTTAGACAGTTTTGGAGAATACACGAGGGATTCGTAAGACCAGGTCTGGTCCCCAACCTTTGCCTTTGTAGATCGATGCTTCATCTTCTAATCTCCCAGTGAGATTTCGATACCTATACATATTGCGGGGAGTGAAAATAAGGCCATGGCCAAACGATCAGACATTGTTGGTCAAACATTTGTAGTTTCTTTGCGAAAAATGTTTGGCCGTTTGGCCACGTCACAAAACATTGCTGTCCAGCACTTTGAAACAACGAAGTTATCGCTAATGCCCATACACGAGCGCCTTGTTGCAAGAAATGTTTCTAGGTGCTGAAAATGTAGCAAGCTGTTGCAGCCTGTCAAAAATTAGAGAAATGTTTGTCAAGTTTGACAAGCAGTTTTACAAAGGCGGCTACAGTATCAAACATTTGTGGTGTGATGTTTTTGAAAAGGTTAACAAACATTTTTTGCTTGACGCGAGCAAAAAGTGTTTAATGAACAATGTTTTTGGACGTGGCTAAGCGGTGAAACATTTTGCTTGACAAGCAAATTTCAAATGTTTGACCAAGAATGTTTGATCGTTTAGTCAGGGCCTAAGAATTTTTCGAGCCACCAATAAATATCAGCTAAATCGCTTTTAAGACTCAGACGATCAGAATATCAGCCTAGAATAAAAGCTCACATATACATCCACAATAAAAAAACGAATGGTGCTAAATGCATCATTTCACCTTCACCTTCATTTTCGATTATCCTTGCGGCGCATTAATTTGGCGCCAAGTTTCATCTAGCTAGCTGACACAGTTTTAAAGATATATTGGGGGGGGGGGGGTATTGACACAAGACTACTGGTGAGTCAGATGGCCCATTATGAATAAAGGTCATTCAAAATACTGCAAAAAGGGGTTACGAACAAAGAAATTCGCATCTCGTCTTTTGTTTGAGCACTGAATTTAAATGCAGGGCTCTGAAAATTTTGTACCGTAAAAATTCTCATTATTATCAAAGTGAGATGTATTATTCAAGTATAATCCTTTAATTAAATACAAACCTGGAAGCTCTCAACTAGTGGATATTTATTCATCTGTGCTCTGTTGTTCTTTACCCACTTAAAAACAAAATATTACACATTATAAACTGAAATTCATCGGCCCTTAAAAAGATCTAAAACTTGGTAATTCAAGATTAGTGGAAGAATCTTTAATAATTCTTTTAAAAGCTTTTTAACACCTGGCACTTCTCAGAGTATAAAAAGCCAGAAACAGGCCGAAAAAAAACGCCGATTTTGTTGAAACGTTCGATCCATACTTGGATATATCTCCATCTTAGTTAGTTGCTTTGGCCTATTTCTGACGTTTATAGTCAGAGGAGTGTTGGACAACAAAAAGCTTTCAAGGACGCTTTAAGGCGTAATGTTTCCAGTTTTGCGTCGCAGTCTTGAAGTTCTGTACAACACAAGACTTGCCCACTTATTTTGATGCATTATAAAAATTGGCACTTAAAATGTTAGCCCTAGGCTGTCTATATGTTTATGAAATAATTCATTACATACCAATTCTTTGAGTGCAGCTTCAGGCATTGACTTTGAAAATCCAAATCCGCTCCATGTGCCGGTTGGCATTCGAATTTCTTCATAATCTGTCTCGTTTGTAATTGCTGCAAATATAAGGTACCGTTTATTAAAAAAGTATTCAATCAATCGTTAACTGGCTTGGCAGAAATATAATAAAATAGGCACTCTGTCCATTTTAGCTAACGCTGTATTATCCGATTGCGTCGTTCTCGCTTAAAGTTACTCTCGCTCTGATATTGCTTGCAATTATAATGTTCCTGCAACCACAGAACAAAAGAAGATACCATGTTTACAACCTATTTTTCTTACAATGCAAAAGAAACAAGTCTATGGTTTTATGGTGATGATAATGGCCATGATGGTGGTACTGAAAAAGACAATGATGATGATTATGATGATGATGATAATTATAATAATGATGATGGTGGTGATGGTGATGATTATAATGATATGAGGCCGATAATGATTATGATTGGGATGAAAACAATGATAAGGATGTTGATGATGATGATAATGATGATGATAATGATGGTGATGATGATGATGATTATGATTATGAATGATTATGGGGATGATTATGATAATGAAGATGTTGATGATTGATGATAATTTATAGTCAAGATTATGATGATTATGATGATGAAGAAGATTTACAATGATGATTATAATAATAATTACGATTGATTGATGATAATTGATGATCATAATGATGATGATGATGATAATGATGTTGATGACGATGATAGTGACGCTGATGATGATGATGATGATAGTGACGCTGTTGATGATGATGATAATGATGATGACGAAGAAGAGGAAATCAGTGACCAAACTTTAAAGTGAGCATTAGGCCGTGCATTAAAAGAACATTAATTAGAGTACAGAAATCTACCTTTGGAAGCCATTTGTCTTTTGAGTTCATAATCTGCGATCTGTAAAAAGAAAACATATGAAGATAGAGCAGAACAGCAAAGGATACAAAGTTGAGCCTTGGCCACTCGAAAGATGTAGTTAAATCAAAATGTAACAATTTCTATACGTACATTATACTTCTTTTTCCTGAAAGGCAGCCTGTCGATTCTAGAAACGACGGAAAAATGGTTTTAACTCGTTTCAATGTGAATGCAGTAGAAAGTAGTTTTTTTATCTCCCTGAAATTAAGGTTTTGCAAAACACACAAACAAATTCAACTTACAAGTTCGATGTCTGAGAGAGGCTTCCACTCATACTAAACTCACTCTGCGAATCACTGAGATTTGAGTCTGGCGATACTGTTTCACTTGTCCTGAAAAATCGATAAATTACTTAGTTTGAAAGGATATGGATCAATTTGCTTCATTACCTTTAGCGAAAGTTGTAATTGAGGACTAAGATGACTGCGGATAGTAGTTGGAATGCCCTAGGATTTCCGTATGAATTACTGGAATTTTCAGACAATCAAGCATACACGTTTTTTTTAATAAGAAAGTGGTTTATAAGAAAGTAGTGCTCAACATCTTAAAAGTTTAAGAAAGTTCGACACTGGATTCTTGAAACTTAAGAAAGTTCTGTTTTATACTTTCACTCTTAATGTTCTGTATGTTACTTTCGCTCTTCCGTTCGGTCGTTCATCTTGCTATTAAACGAATCTTGTTATTATTTTCTATAAAATCGTGGTATTTATGCAATGTATACACTGCCTTAAACTGTGCATTTGCAGAAATACTGCATTCCCAACTTGTTGCTCAGAGAGTCCAAAGAAAGTTTTGGTACTGAAAACATGAAATATCAAAGAAAGTTTCAATACTGGCCCCAAAAAAACTTTCTTATAAATAAAAAACGTGTATTCACGAGAAAAAGTACCCCCCCTCCCCTCTAGAACAATGTTGATACTATTAATGATTCCCTTGTAGGTCCCTTAGGTATGTAGCCATACGGGAGCAGATCCTGAGGGCGAATTTCTCAGGCACTAAGTCTCCGGAATCCATTAAAAACGGTAGAATTCGCAAAGAAAGGTTTTTGTTACCAAAATACAGTAGTTATTCGATTATCCGGCCTACTTGGGACATGAGATTTTCAAAATGTGTGCGGATAATCCAAAATTCCGGATAATCAAAAATACATAATCACAGCGAAAATCAGTTACAAACTTACATGAGTAGCTTTTCAAGATTATTTTTCAAACAAAAAATTCTCCGCATACCAGAGTATTTGTGGTTTTAGAGTGATGCTGTGATCATTTCTGCGTGATATTTTGATCTTCAATGGTTTGTGCAAAGAAAAATAGAATATTTGCTGAATAATGCTTTCGTAGTTGAACATTTTTGACGGGCCGGATAATCAAATTCCGGATAACAGAGGGGTCGGATAATTGAATAAGTACTGTAATATACACTCTGGAGGACCTCATTAGAGAAAAATTCCAAAAGATCAGAAATTGTCGAAGTGCTACGAAATTCATTTCATGAACTTAAATCATTACAATACTTACGAAAAAGGTGAATTTCTAACTCCTTCAAGCATCGCGATGGGCTGTTTAGACGAGTTCCAAGATCCATTTAAAGCTGTGTTGAGAAAGACAATCATAATTTACCACTCAAGTTAAATTACTATTCGGAACATAAATAGAAATAAATTAACGAGATTATCCTCCTTATAATGTCGAGTTTGACGTTGAAATCAGGCCTGAGCTTAGACTTATTACATGAGTCGAAGTTATCGCTATTGCGTCTATGTTGGACGCTCAAACTACACTCAGAGCAAACAGCTGAATGGTTTTTGTTGTTGTTGTTGCTGTTTGCGAAAAGTGGGACTCATGTTATAAGTCTAGGTTGAACTAATGACAGAAGACGCCTGTCACCTGTTCCCGGGGGCCTGTTATTTTGGCTGAAGTATCAATTGGCGAGTCACGTCCAAAACTAGGGCCTGGGTTCACTTCAATAAGCAACAGGCGGCTTTACACCTGTTCTGGCAATGCGAAACTCCAGAAATGCTATGTTCTGAGAAATCCTGTTGTGGCTACACGATGCGGAAAAAGTGCTGCGACAGAAGTTCTGCGACAATCAACTTGAGCGGTATGAAAAATGGAGAAAATTTCGGTATGAAAAATGGAGAAAATTTTAGCATCTTATATTGTATCAACAATTTCATACTTGTTTGTTTGTTCATTTTATTTGAAATCGATTGTTACTATATACAACATACATTATATACTGTATGTTAGTACATATAGCTTACAAATAGTAAACTAATCTAAATCGATTTAAACGTAATACTTCGAACTTACGTAAAGATTGGGATGATTCCTGGCCATTTGAAGTTGCGAATCTTGTGCCAATGGCTCCAGGCAGCTGTTATAGTTAAAGAAAGACAAAATATGTTACAAGAGAAATTACAGGAATCTGGAGTACAGCATGAAAGCTATATAAGAAATATCAGCTGTACCAGAGCTACAACAGTAGAACATTAAGCGAAAGTTACCAGTTTGAGCAACATCATTTTAATGTTCGCCTCGGTTTCATGACCAATATCTGTGACTCAGGTAATATTGCAGTAGATTTGCTTCCCAAGTCCCTAACTTTCGCTCACATTGAATTGAATTTATGTTGTTGTTGTTCGCTTCGGTTAGTTTGAGCGTCCACCAATTCAATTCAATAGCGATAACTATGACTCATGTAATAAGTCTGCCCTGGTAGTGTTTCGAAGTACTCTAGGAGAGGAATTGGCATTTTCTGGAGAGTGTCTTCTGCGAAAATTATTTTCAGAAATGTGAAGAATCAGTGTTTTCTGATTGTAATAATTTGTGTTTCTTTAGTTATTAGTCACGAAAAAAAATGTGGCGCGAAGTGGATTTCGACAAACCATTGCAACGTCATATTAATCAGAATACAATGTTTAATCAACAGGATCAGCAAATTCGTTTTTCAAATCGGCTTAACAACATTACGGAATCATAATTTTAGAAAGAAAATAACTTTATTACGAGTCAGAGGAATCTCTCGCTATATCCACTGTATTTCCCGAATTGCTTCTCTAAAAAACAAGCCCTTTCAAAAGAGAAACTTTTAAAAAATTCAACCCCAACCTCGTCCTCAGGGTGAATAGGCCTCTACGTGAAACTCCGCTGTCCATATTCGCAATTTGATTGGCTGTTCAAGCAATAGAAATTTTAGGTGACGTCAAAGTTTCTTCAAAATTTCACACTAAATAGGCCGAAAACTATGTAAAACATCTTTAAAAACCAAAAAATGATGCTACATGAGATATTGTATCTTGCCATACAGTTTTCAATGAAATTCTTTGCATTTCCTTTCTAAGAACATCTGCTTTCGGGATCTACATCTTGTTTTTATGCCTAGGCCAAAATTGCCAGTATTTTGGCAGATTTTGTAGCCGGTACCAGGGCCAAGATCGATTTGACGGTTGAGATTCGAGGAAATTCGATTTGGGGCCTGGGGGCGAGGTTGATTCAATCCGACATCGGCGGGTTCCAAGGCTAGTATAAAAATAATTATAAATATGATTTCACAAACCTTGTCTTTATTTTCGTTTGAAAACCTTCGTGCCATCTATTCAGAAAAAGGGTTTAAAAAAATCAGATCTGAATACAGGTTTCGCTATAAAAATGAAAAATTCCATAGATGGTTAAAAAGCAAGAATTTAAGGCCCTGGCGAAATGATCAAACATTGTTCGTCAAACGTTTGAAATTTGTTGGTCAAGCAAAATGTTTTCATGTTTGGCTACATCACAAAACATTGCTTGCCAAACAATATTCGCTTGCGTGAAGCAAAAATATTTCTTGCTTTTTATCAAAAACATCACGCGGTAAATAAATGCTGCTTGTTTTTGCTTATCAAGCAATAGTTTATGATGAGGCCAAATCGTTAAAACATAAGTTGACAAGCGAACGAGAAATGTTTGACGAACAACGTTTGATCGTTCGGCCAGGAACTTGAATGCAACACTTACCAAAGCATCTGTAAATGAATTCTCAGTGTTAACTTGAGCAGTGGAAGCTAAAATTGAAACAGAAGCATTAAAAATATATAGTAATTCCTCTAAAGAGCATCCGGGGACGCTCATTAATTTTTCAATGGTTTTTTTTGGGGGGGGCTCATTCTAACTCGAAAGAGCGGGCACCAATGTAATCGTACTGGGTCTTTACACTCTTATCTTTTTATAAGAACCAGATAATTTTTGCCAAGGCTCGATGTTCTCATTTTTTGAATAATTTGAGGCTTGAGTGTTCATAATGGTGTTCTCATTTCAACATTGATTTTTTCAGAACTACACACGATAAATTGCTTCTAAGATGAATAAATAACAGTTTTGCATATCTTCTAACAGATGTTGTTATTCAGCAATCACATAGTTCTTGTCTGCTGTGTTAACGTGAGTTGAAATTTGTAAAATTATATTTTCTTGATTTTATATTTTTCATCTGAGGCTTGACATGTTCTTACGTTATTCTTGTTTTTTTTTGGGCAAATCCAGCCTCGATGTTTTTATAAACTGTGTTCTTGAGTAAAACAGTGTGGAAGTTTTTATGGAGAATCTAAACGAATTTAAATTCTTGCAGTCCCCTTCACAACCCGAGCCCCGGACTTCGGACCCCACTGGACCCCTCTCGACGTCACTGAGTGAAATACAAGGCACTACAAAGCTAGTATGTGGGGCATTCTTCTTACATAAATAGACAAGACATTTCGACAGCAAGGATATAAGCTGCTTTACACTTACCACCACTGTGGTTCACAGATCTCGCAAATGCTTCTCTGCCCAATGGCGAAATAGTCTTGCTTGACTCCATGACAGTCAAATGACCAGTACTATTGCTTCCACGAATTCCTGTGAAGATAAATATCAGTCATTCGAGTAATATTATTTGCCTTTTCAGTTGCAGATTTACATACCAGAGTCGTATAGACGGACGTATCTGAGTAGACGGGGCCTAAAGCTTGAAACAAATCTCTAAAATCTCCAAAATCAAAACATACCATCTGCCGCTACGGTGACATCAGGCTTGAACAACGAGTCAACACTGAGCGTGCGCACAAGATCATTACTTGAAGTTTTGATCGAGGCAACTGAGCTTGGAATAGGTTTGTTGGACTGGAAATCCTGACCTGGCGGACTCTGATTGGTCTGTCTGATTCCATAGTTACCAATCACGGCATTCGCTGGCTGATGCGAAGGCGATTTGTTATGACGTAATGGCTGTGGGCTGGTTGAGCTTGACTGCAGGGGGCTTCCAAGTGGGCTTGTGTTATTGATCTTTTCGTTTATGCAAGCATTCAGCGATGCAGGGATGAATTTACCATTGCCACCTGAGTTGAGGAGTGCAGTTGGGAATTCGTTCCCTGGCATTGGGATTCCGATTCTCTGATTTGCGAAGAAATTAGGAACAGGCATCGGCGGGACGTGCATCAGGGGTGTCACTAATGGCATTAGTTTCGGGTCTTCTTTGATCAGGTGGCAGCGTGATAGGTATATGTTCTGGGCATTCTTCTCGATGCTTTTGACGATCACGGACTGAAATATAAAATAACAATGGATGAAGAATTAGGGTAAAATAATCGATAATACAAAAAGCGACTAAAGCTGGTTTTCCAATGGCTTATTTTTCGCGCGTAGCGCGTCAATTTGACTTCGAATTAGTCTGTGTATAGTCTCTGCTAGTTTACCCTAGAAGTGATGAGTGAAACAAAAATTTCCATACAACCTAGGTTATATGAGCTCCCGAGTCCCTATAGAGGTGAAGATTCAATGGTGTATCTAGTATAAGTTAAGTACTAGTACTAGTACTAGTCGAGTACTAGTATAAATTACTGATAACAGGATGAATGTCTTGTGGGCCTTCTCGTGAGGATGGGGCGGCGCCCTGCTGCTGATTGGGGTGGCGGGTGCGCTGCGTGGGATGTCCCCCTTATGATGCAGTCCCTGGACTGCGGAGATCGTTTCCCGTAGTTAGGTGTAACGTCTGGGGGTTCCCTCGCGCGGCATCCACGCCATCCCTTTCTGTGTAGTGTGCGTCGCTTCTGACCTCATTGGGAAGGTCCGATTGTCTTGTTTTGTTTTTATGCAGATAGAATATAATTGTAAATGTATTAGGTTTATCTATTTAAGTTTTATTAAAATTTTTTTATTAAGGTTGTAGGCCTAAATTAGCTGTAATTAAGCTATATCTTTGTGAAAAGCCTACGTAAAATATATTAATGATGATGATGATGATGATGATAGTATTAGTCGCTAGGATCTCAGTAGTAGGTTACCTTGAGACTTCGACCCTGGCTGTGATGCTACCGTATTTGGAGCTCGAACCCCGATCTCCCTAAGCTTCTGCCACCACAAGCCAGCTGGATTAGACGACGATACCACATCATGTAGGTCTGAATTAATGGAAACAAAAACATACCCTACTGCCTTGGCGTGGTTTGGGCTTTACATTTATCAGAACATCGAGCTCTTCCACGAGACGGTTGATTATTCCTGTATAAAAAGAACGAAAAAATCAGCAAATTAAATAAATTCAGATGGAGCTTACGGAAGGAGATCCTAAGGCTGTATGTTACTAGATTATTTCACATGGCTCTTTATCTCACTGGCATTGTAGTTTGCTTTCTGATCTCACAACTGGGTTCGTATCCAATAAACTCTTGGATGCTAATATCTAATGGTAAAGTCTACCCTGGTGTTGTTTGTCATTAATCAAAGTATATCTTCTATAGAGTAGCATCTTTTAAAAGTGGCGCACAAAAATTGATAGGATTGGAACATGGATGGACTGCATGATCAAATGATCAGCGAGCCAACGGAACTTCCATGAAATTCCATGAAATCGCCCATTAGCTCTACAAGTCATACAGCCCAAGGTTCTCCTTCTCTTTGGCTTTGCGGTTCGGCTTGTTAAGCCCTCCTTAGTACCATGCATATTTGTATATTTGTCATGAATGGCAAACACCAGAATAGCTTTTTCCACGAGTGGGATACCACAATAGATGGGATTCAAGCCTGGAATACACGATCACTGAGGCCAGTCAACTCCACCGAGAAAAAGAGCTCAATGAAATCGTCTCTAAATCATACATCCAAATGCTCTCCTACCGTTTGGCTTTGTCTTTCGGGTATGTCGAGTCTTCTTCAGCACCACACATTTGCATATGTATATTTTTCATGAATGGCAAACACTAGGGTACATTTTTCAACAAGTGGAATACCACAGTTGATAGGCTTTGAACCCTACAGTAAGGTTTTAACGCTTCTGTACAGTAAATAGATAAAAATTGAGTGACAGTCATGCAACTTACGTGGATCGGCTACAAAGTCATCATCTTCCTCTTTCACGTCAAACATGAGAACCAAGGGAAGAAATTCCTGAAATTAACAGCTAAAAGTTTCACATTTTATTCAATAATACCTATTAGTAACAGTTCAAACTACTGACCCACCGAATTTGTATTTCTTGCTGTGCAGAACGTAAAAAATCAAGCAAGCAAGCCAGTAAGCAAGCAAGCAAGTAAGCAAGCAAGCAAGCAGGCCAGCAAGCAAGCCAGCAAGTAAGCAAGCAAGCAAGCAAGCAAGCAAGCATGCAAGCAAGCAAGCCAGCAAGCCAGCAAGTAAGCAAGCAAGCAAGCAAGTAGGCAAGCAAGCAAGCAAGCAAGCAAGTAAGCAAGCAAGCAAGCAAGCAAGCCAGCAAGCCAGCAAGTAAGCAAGCAAGCAAGCAAGCAATCTTTATTTTTTAACGCAGTTCATGAGTTTTGGCAGCTCTACAGGTGATGTGGACCTGCAGCTTGTGCCCCCAGACTGATATTCTAGAACGAATAGCCTTGGTACACATTTACCCACCAGCTAAAAAGAACAGCTTAGCTGACTACAGGCTTGGGGAGAGTGGTCACAACGAGATTCGAACCCATGACCTTACGCCACACCACCTCTCTCAGTAGCACAAAGTACAAACATTTTTTCTTGATTTTAATACAACTGTGGAGATGGTGCATCCTTAAGCAGTAACCCAGGCGTCTAAGAAACAGGGCTCAGAATTATTTTGGGCATCCAAAAATGGCATTTACTGCAGCATTGGTTGCGCTGATTGAGCGAAATTGGCATGTATTTGAGGTTTTTTCAGTCATGATTTCGTATGTAGTAGTATGTAGCTATTTGAGGTTTTTTCATTCATCATTTTCAAAAAAACTAAAAGTTCATGATAAATGTGCAGACTTGCTTCACGTTCACTTCTAAAGATAAAAAGTACGTAAAAAGTGACTAGGCCTAGGTAAAAAGTAAATGGGCTATAGTCTACATATTCGATATAGTCTATATATAGGGCTATAATTCAATTCAATAGCGATAACTACCACTCATGTAGTAAGTCTATAGACTTATTGCTTGAGTCGTTAGTTTCCGCTCCTCAGCCACACCGCTACCCTGCTACAACTACGGTTTGAGCAAAGGGGCTCTAAAACATTTTGGGCGATCATTTTGGCCAGTTTGAGCGATCTCATTTTAGTACTAGCCTCGGTCTCATGAGTGATAACTGGGACTCAGGTAATACGTCTGGTAAGTCTATAAAGCACCTACCATTAGCTGAACTTTGGCTGTGATCGTAGACTCAATAGTTCCAGTGATATAAACAGTACTCTTTTTTCCTTGAAGGCAATTCTGATCAGGGAACTGGATACTGTAACGAAAGAGAAATGGTCTCACTTTAAAAAAAGGCAAAAATGTCAAAAAAAGAACCTCTTTGATATGAGGCTACAGGTTCTTATTTATTCGGTAGAAAATATATAATTTCAGGCTTGAAACACAAAAATCAAACGGGACGAGAGCCTTGGGCTGTATGACTTGGGAGAGTTACTCGGCGATTTCATTGAGCTCTATAGCTCAGTGGAAACTTCGTTGGCTCTCTGATCATGCAGTCCTGGTTCGAATCTCATCTATTGTGGTGTGCCACTTGTGGAAAAATCTATCCT
>JAADKT020539759.1:0-11936 GCA_011763395.2 Chrysaora chesapeakei | reverse complement strand
AAAATTCATTGTCTCTTGGTAATATCTTGCTACCACAGATTGCTGCGGGGAAGAATGCATGACAACCAGCTAGCAGTCTTTAAAAACGCAGGTAAGGGTCCTGCAATGGCGTAGCCAGGGAGGCATGGGGGCAGCTGCCCCCAAATTAGGCAGCAGCTGCCTCCAATAATTGCCAAGAAAGGTTTTGTGTATTGCCTAAATCTGAGGTAAACGTGTCGCAGGGTACGACTAAGTTATTTGTTGTTTAAACCATGCCCTTATCTTCCTTACAGCCTTTGGCCCCTTCATTGTCTGGTTACGCCACTGGCTAGCAGCTATACAGCTGATTTGGACTACAACTACTTAATCAAGAGATTTCTAAGAGCTTTCTAAAAGAACTAACGCAAAAACTTACTCAAAAACCTACTCCTAAAGCATTCCCGTTCCCGTAGTGATCCAAAAGAAAGAACCATAAAAAAACTTGTCACACTCCTTCCTTACCTTATTTTCGACTTGAGTCTCTTCCTCTGTGCCAGAGTATTGTTTTGCCTCTACAACCTCATCTGCTTCATGTTCCTTCACCGAATCAACATGGCCAGAACCCTCAACTTGCGTATCACCGACCTCATTCTTCTCTAGTTCACTTAACATCTTATCCTCTTCTTCAATCAGCTTGTTGAGTCGTTCTTCGAAATTCGCCAGCTCATCTGAAGATGTTATGGGTAGGACGTGCTCAGTAGCTGTGTCGTGATCCTCGCAGTAAACAGTAAACGGGTCTTCTGGGTCCAAAGGCCTCTCCTTAGCATCACCATTGGCATCCACCGTGGCAGTAGTACTAGTCGTTGAAGTCTGATCACCAGACGCTTCAGTTTCTTCAGGTGAAGTATCCTTGATGTACGTATGATGCACGACGAACTTCCCCTCTTCAGTGGCTCCATACTGGACATTATGATCACGGACCCTAGTCAGAGAATGATGCTTCGCATCGTCATCTTGGAATTCTGGAGGAGCACCGAGAACAATATCCAAATCGCCATTTTCTTTATCGCTTGCTTCTTCATCATCATCATCCGCCGATGGTCGTTCAATTTTCGCATAGTGGCATATTTCATCGGCATCGCTTTCTGACTCGGTATCACTTGGGTAATCCAAAGAGGCAACAGCATCAATTAGCATTCGTTGCTGCTTTGCTGGTATCATGGAAGCATGAGAGACGCTCTCGATTCTTGGTTCTATATCTTCTGTCTCATCGTCTTCTGAGTCACCATGGTCCTCCGAGCCGTCTTTCTCCACGCTTTTGTCCCCTGATTCTTCACAGCTTTTCAAATAATCTTCAATAGTCGTTTCCCCTGCCTGTTCAGCTGTTTTCAAATACTCTTCCACAGACATCCCTTTTTCTTCTTCCTCTTCTTCCGGAAGATCTTTACCACCTGCTTTCATTCTCTGAAGGTATTCTTCAACTGTAACTCCAGCGGAATCATCACTCTCTTCGACAGTACCAACCCCCGAATCTTTATCTTGAGCACCGGTAGTCTCCTCCGGGCTCATCTCAGAGGAAGCCGCCACGGATCCTTCATTTTCAGTCTCTTCATCAGCTCCAGATGCAATCTGAACGTTGACAATCTCGTCTACTGCAGCGGAAGGCACTTCAACATCCTCCACTTGCTCGCTAACATCTTCAGCAAGGGACACCTCAGCGGCAATACTAGTCTCCTTTCGGTTAACATCACCAGTTTCCCTGCTGCCATCCTTACCGGTATCTTCCAGACTGCTTCCAGCCATGGTAGCCTCGTCAGCCCCTTGTGCACTACCTTCGGGTCGCCCAGCAGTAGCAGCAGCCTTGATGTTCTCTTCTTCCTTAGAAGAATCTTCACAGATCTGACCATCATCATTATCCGCAGCAACTTCCAACTTGTCACCCACATCTTCGTCTCGTAATGTGTCACCGATTTCTGCGTTAGCATCATTCGTATCCGCACCCTCATCATCAATCAGCCTCTGTGATTCCTTCAAGTTTTGTATCTCCAGCCTTATGATATCGGCCTTCTTTGTCGACGCTGTTGGTCCGGTGCTGCCTTCTACAACCTTGACTGGCTTCGCTTGCTTATTGATTCTCTCGACCTCTTTCTTGACCTGCATTCTCACTTCCTCCTCGGTAGGGCCATTCAGAGGTGACCTTTGACTTGTTTCGGTGACCTCTGACTCATCACCCAACTGTTTCTCTTTGTACAGAATTGAACTCAGGTCACCATTTGAAGTCTCAACTTTGTCCTCAGGGTCATCGATCACTCGGAACATGGTTCCAACTGAAAATATAAGTAGACATTGCTTTCACAACTCAGAGAAAAGAACTATAAAATTTTGTTTCTTACTTCAACTGAAAACACAGTCTTTTGAATATCACTAATCCAAAGGCTATACAAGGCTTAGGCCCTGGCTAAACTATCAAACATTCGAAGTTTGCTTGTCAAATTAAATGCTCCACCGTTTGGCCACGACACAAACACTGCACGTCGAACATTTTTGCTAGTGACAAAACATTCAGAACATATTTCAGAAACATTGCTCAAGGGATTCTACTTGTCAAACAATGTTTTGCGATAGGCCAAACGGCTAAACGCTCTTAGATGTTCTAGCAAACAATGTTTGACTGTGTGGCCATTACTTCTTGTTGCAAAGTTATTGAAATTCAACGGGGAAAAAATGGAACTCACCAGTACTAAATGACATTTAACTGTCGGGCTAATGGCAAAACATGGATTTAAACAGTCCAAATGCTATTTATCAACTATACAAGTGAATGCTCTAGGGCAAACAGCGACCAGGTAGTTTTGACTGTTCAAAGTTAATTATTGTAAAGACGACTAGTGTAATAAGACTACTTCAAACAAGTTATTTTCGTGATTTCTTTAGCTAAATATAGTCACACGAATGAGGTCCATGGAGTGCAGTCCAGACCATGGGGTCCACGGAAAGAGGGCCACGACGTGAACGACTTCGCCACCAGGATTCGTGGAAAGGTACCTCAGAATTGGGCTGACAAATCTAAGGTACCAGGTTCAAGATATATTCTGGACGCATCAAAAATTTAAGTGAAATTTTCTTAAATTTTGCTGTTCTGTCCTGTCTGCTGTTTTTTAGACAGCAGTTTTAATTCTTGCTAGTTTTTAATGATGATTCTACAAGCTAAACTTTTGCTTGTCACTGACTACTAATAAGAATTTTTAAACAAAAGAATTCAAACAAAAGGTGTACGAGATTCCCCAGCAATTGCCCCTCGGTTTTAGTCACTTATACGTTTTCTCCAAACTGATAGTGGTGATTGCTAGAAAAATACTTCTTTAAAATTACCTGCTAAAACAGATGAAGACCCAGACTGACTAACTTTGCGAACTCTGGACGTGCTTGATGTTCTTGTAAACGTCGATGGCAATCCAGTAGTCTCTCCTGTCAAGGTAGATGAACGAATTCGGTGGCCATTTTCATGCGAAGATACACCAAGTACACTACTTTTGTTTTTTCTAACTGCGGAGGATTGACATCGCCTGCGCACTGGTTCCACTGTTAGGTGTTATGGTTAATAGGAGAGAAAGAAAGGAAAAATAAATAAGTTAATGTGTTAATGAATGTTATTTAAGAGGAAGATAGTAAAAACAACTGAACAAGGCGTTAATAAGACATAAATATGAAAACTGACATAATAAATGGTTATACAGCATAGCCCTCGAGCTGTACCTTCATAAGATCAGGATAGCGACAAACATGGAAACCTCTGACCATATACTGCAAGCTTTTAGATGACGACCGTTTCTGCCAGTCCTCTGTTTTGATAAAGGATCTTCGAAGGGAAATCTGAGAATAATTTCCTTCGTTACGGGGACTCAACGAACTCAACATGTTTGAGCTCAGCTGCAGTTACTAAATAATTATTCCCAGAATTCCCTTCAAAAAGCCTTGATACAGCAAAGGACAGAAGAGCCGCTATCTTTTGCGGAAATCAATATTGATGATTTTGTGTTCGAAAATATTCTTAAAGTTTTCTCGTTTTATTTTTCAATCAACATGTTGCACATGCTACTGAGCAGTAGCTCAAATACGAATAATAAGCAGTTGAGACCACAGAGCGCTTTCGGTCTAAAACCTCCGTTTTCAGGCGCTGAATACGCCATAACACCACTGCAGTAGAAACAGAAATACAATTTCAACGCATAAAAATCTTCTAACTTATCAGGTATTCAATAGGAACTAGAATAACCAACCTTGTTCTGCCGGGGTGGCTGGTTGAATGATGAATCCAAGTGCAGCTTTATTGAGAACATCGCACCACTTTTCCACATCTGCGTCTGATTCCGATGAAAATACAACTCCTTTGGCATCATGCAATGCCTCTGGTGGCACGTTCTTTGGAAAAAGTTTGAAGGTGCTGAAAGATAATAAGGTCAAGTAGGTAATGGTCGGCCAAGTCAGTTTAAATCAGATCACGTCAAAATTTACGTCAGGTCAAGTCTGGTCAGGTTAAGGTCAAGTCAGGCCAAGTGACGTCAAGTCAACCCTAACTAAGCCTTGTCTGCAGCCAAGACAAGCCAAGTCAATTTAAGTTATTGAAGTCTAGCCAAGAAACGCAAAGTCAAGCCCAGTAAAGTCAAGTCAAGAGAAGGAAGATAAAGACAAGTGAAGGCAAGTGAAGTTAAATTAAGTCAAGTCAGGCAAAGCCAAGCCAAGCCAAGTAAAGTCAAGTCAAGAGAAGGAAGATAAAGACAAGTGAAGGCAAGTGAAGTTAGATAAAGTCCAGTCAAGCAAAGCCAAGCCAAGCCCAGTAAAGTCAAGTCAAGAGAAGGAAGATAAAGACAAGTGAAGTCAAGTCAAGTTAAATTAAGTCAAGTCAAGCAAAGACAAGCAAAGCCGGGGAAAATCATGTAAAGAAAAGGAAGACAAAGACAAGTAACGTAAAATTAAATGAATAGAATCGAAGAAAAGAAAAGTGAATTAAAGTAAAGTAAAGGGAAATAAAGTGAAACAAAGCAAAGCAAAGTAAAGAAAGCAAAGAAAATAAAAGTAAAGTAAAAAAATAAATGTAAAGAAAAGAGAAGTTAAATAAAGTTAAGAAAAAAAAGTAAAGAAAAGTAAAGAAAAGTTATTAACTGAAGTATGTGAACAAAATTGAAGTAAATTCCAATTATGTTTAATTAAAGCAAAATGAAGTAAAGTAAACAGAGTGAAGTAAATCTAAGCATGGAAAAGTCAGTTTCAAGTGAATCAAAGAGGCGTATCACTGACTGACCCAAGACCTTCTATCATTCAAAATACTTACAATTTCCTCTTCTCTTCGATTGATGCAACACTAAAATTCCTCACACTATAGGCATGTTGTGCTGCAATATCAAATGATGTTTTGAACAGATATAATATTCCATTTTTCAAAACAACCCAACACTGTTTCCATACTACAGGAGTAAGTCCGGTACCACCAGCTAAAAAAACAAAAAATTACATCATAATCAGATTCGTAGGAGAAGTTAATTCATTCATCAATGCCAGGCTTGGTGTGAGCCGGTGAGTTTGTTGTTGGTTTGTAAAATAGCTGGGATACATTAAATAGAATGGAACGTCCACAAAGGGACGAACGTCCACAAAGGGACTCTGTAGAGCGGGTTGGACCTAACAGGCCTACCCGTAATGATGATGCGACGCGCTGCTGTTATATTGGGTGGCGGGTGCGCTTTGCGGGATTTCTCATTGAGCAGGCACTGGGCTGCGGTTGAATTGGGCGGGGGGGGGTCGTTTCCTCGGTCGATGGTATGCATCTGGGGTTTCCCTCGTTCGGTGACTTGGCCGCCTTTTCTGTGTGGTGTGCGGCGCTTTTGACCTCAATTTGGAAGGTCTGATTGTTTTTATCTTGTAGAAATAAAATAAAATTCTAAGCATCTTTTATCACAGCAGCAATTCGATTTCTCTTCGACAAATAATGTGTTTTTGTGGGCTTTATTCAGTAACTTTTGGTCATGTTTCTTATCCGTACCAGTATGGATCCGATCCAAAGCGTTTACACGGGGTCTAAACAGAGTCAGAGACGAGCTAGCTCTATTTCCGGCTCTACTTCTGAACAGATCCAGAACTGGTTCTTAACCTAGCCAGAAAAAGGTACGGATACAAGAGAGGCCGTATAAAACGGAAGTTCTGAACAAAAGTTCTGATCTCCATGAGCCTCCTCTTTAGGGCAGTTGGTTTCTGCTTACGCGGAAGAACTGTGTTTGGTCAGAGGGCTAAATGTTGACGAGGACATTACCATCTGCCTTAGACCTCGACCATTGATTCATAGACTGGAAGGGCATTCCAATCTTATATTGACATAGAAGAACACAGGACATCTATTTATCGACCCAAAAGAAAAAGTAATTTTGTGTTAGCAATGTCTAATTATTATTGTGATATTGTAATACTGTATAACAAAAAAAAAGATTCTGGATCGGACAAGAGCCGATCCGATTACTCTCGCGTAGACGGGTTTTAAAAATGCGACCAACAACTTCAACAACAACTTATTAGAATCAAGAAAGCAAAAAAGCTTACATTTCTTGAATAACCATCCTTCGTAATCAGCAGGAGCAAGATCTCGACATTGAACTTTCAATTCATCTCCTTCAAATTCAGATTTTCTTCTTGATTTTGAGATTCTTCTGTGTCTTGGTTTTTCAGGCATACTCTCTTGTTGTTTTTCTCCAGTCACTTCGATCTCTTTGAGGGCTATAAAAAAGGAAATCGTAAAGTAAGTAAGAGTAAATATAGAATTAGATAAAGAGTACATATTGCAGGGGAAATGTTAAAACGTTATCAATATAGTTAAAGAGTTACGCAAGTATGCGGCAAGTGTGCCGTGAAATGCAAAAATTTAACTCTTCCCAAACTTCTAGTGACATTTGAGCGACAGGAACTTTAAAACAAGCGACATTTTGTAGCAAAATGAATTTAGAGTTACATTCGTCGTAGCTTTCGCTAATGTTCTCATAACATCAACGACTTCCTTCAACAGCAGCCTTCTCTGTTGATTGTTCAACTTGGATAGTTGGATAGGCAAAGTGTTGGTGATAGGCAGTGAAGCAGCAGAAACGACAATGGCGTCATTGAGAGCCTCTATTGATGATACACTCTAAGCGAACTTTTCAGTAGTGGAAACTCCAGGTTAAGGCCCAGTTGCACTTTTTGATTGTGAAATGCGAGAAAATTTCATAAGAAACAGCTACTGAATATGAGCAGATGAATTTCGGAATTTTGCTCCAGAGAAAGTTTCATTCAACAGAAAGTAGAATTGCTTTCAGCTCTTTTCGCAAATTTCGTGACAACCAATCAGAGCTAGCTGTTACGTCACGTGTCAGGGTAGGACTGATGTTGACTGAAAGTCTGCCATTATGTTTTCCTTGCCTTCATAGCTTGGAGAATTCTTAGTCGAAATGCAGACCTGCAAAAAATCTTTGAAAAACATTTCACAGAGCCCGAGCAAATGAAAAGGGCCTTTAGTAACAAACGCGACTTTTATGACACCAGCTTTTAGCCTCTAGAAACATATAGCAAACGAAGAGTAATTTATCAAAAACAAACAGACCTTTCCCATCAACAACTATTTGCCTCTGTTGCCCATATTTTGTGAAATTCGCATGTTTTTCTTTCGGAGAGATAGATATATCGCCCGTTCCAATCTGACTGGTACTTGCAGCTGAAAGTAAACACAAATATTTTTTAATGTGTATTAGGCCCCGGCAAAACATCCCAGCATTGTTTGTCAAACATTTGAGATTGTTTTACAATCAATGTTAGACAGTTTGCGTCAGCAAAATGTTTTCACAAGCAGAATTCTGTCAGTAATGTTTAAAAAAAACAAAAAAATGTTTTATAGGCTTGTATCAGCTAACGAATGTTTGACGAGCTACTGTATGTGACGTGACAAAACGGTCAAACATTGTGTTTTATAAGAAAGTTTTAAAGGTTTGAAAAACAGATGTTTGATCGTTTGTCCAATCCCTTGGAGATCAAAGGATTTCTCTACTATGTCACAGAATGGAACTCATCAATTAGTTAGTGAAATGGGGAACAGTTCGCGCCAAAGTCAGGTGCACAGAGTTCGCTGAGCCGCCGTAGCTTTGTTATGTAAATTTGCTTGTTTCAGCCCTAGGCCACCGTTTGCCGCCATTTTTAAGTCAGGCGTTTCCATACTTTTGTCCCCTTAGCGTACATTTGCACCACAGAATAGTTATCTTCTGTGTTTGCACTTCTATCTTGCAACGGCCATTTTTGTTCCAGGCTCCTAATGTAAAGCTTCACCACAAAAACAGATTAGTGACAGGATGACGTCAGGGAACCTTTCAGTATTCTCACTTCCTCGTGTATGTATTGGAAAGCTAACCAATATTCCAAGACCTTGATGAAAAGCTAGGCCAATTCTGCGACACATGCGAGTTATTGCCAACTGTACCTACATACAATGCCTGAAGTTTTGGAACACTAACAACACTATTTGGGCACTATTTCTGCTTCTTTTATATTTATGGCAGCTGAAATACCTCCCCCGAAAACAATGTTGGTTTGTGACGGTTAAGAGTACCCTGCAAGCACCCCTTATGCATTTAAAAAAGTTCAGACTGTAGACGAATAGACGAGTGTAGACTAATCACATCTTGTGGGGGGAGGGGAGGCGAAGGGGGTTAATGCCATCCTTCAATTTCCATCAAGTGTGGGAAGACGAGTCATTCTTATGTATTCGAAATGTGGAGGGTGTTCCAAAGAGTTTTTGCAGAAAGTATAGCTACAATACTTCATTAAGTATTTGATAAAATGATCTGTTTTGATTTGAAACCAAAAGCAATGAAGAGATGTCGAGGAAAGCTGGGAATAAACCATTATTTGCAGCCCTCTCCTTACCTTTCCTCAAATTCCATTTCTTTCGAAAATAACCAAAGTTCATAATTCAAGCTTTGCTTGTTTATGCTTTATTCAATCTTTGACTTAAATTTTCGAATTTCACAGAAATTTCAGTATTTTTGCTTTTAACAAGGCCCACACTGCGAACGAACACATCCCGTCTGCATGATTTTGTGGTATTTGAAAGAATTCATGCCAAGATTTTGTTCATTAATATTGTTTTGATCGAATGCCTTTCATTTTCGATGGCAAAGTCGTGGTAAATTCACTTGGATAAGAGCCCGATAAGAACTGACCACAAATTTGCTGATTTAACATTTACGTTTTTGTCCTCTTGACATTTTTTGGTGAAATTGTTCAGAACCTTGGCAGTACTTAAAGTAAGCACTTTCTTTTGCATATTTACGAACCCCTAACTGAAACTACATATAACAGTTAGAAACCAAGCTCAAGAAATTAATCAAGACGGAGGTGCTGACTAGCATAGGAAGAATGCATGATGCAAGCCCCCGGTAAATTCCGCATCGACAATACAAATCGAACGTTGATAGGGACGAGAAACGGGAGTGGCCTACTAGGCTATCCTGTTGAACCCCTTGAATACTGATTGATGAAATTAATGAACGAACCCCCGTGGGCAAATCTATTATATGGATTACCCTAAATGAAAAAGCAAATCAAGACGGGGTGGAGTTATTGTACAGCCAGTATTGTGTAAAACTGCGGGTAGTTACTTTCATATTCAAATCAACAGACTGCGCCGAGTCTGTCGTTGCCTATAGTTACACGTGCAAGCGAGGTCATAGATTCGTTTCCTGGGTCAAATTTCAATAACTGTTTGTTTCTTTTCAGTAGAAACATCGCATTATTCAATTTATTTTTGTCACACAAAAGTGTCCTAGGTTACTTTAAATTTCACAAGGCTCTATGACCTTTCTCACACTCAGAATCTTATGAATATTGGTGTACAATATTATTCAAAATGTTGTATTTCGATTGATGGTAGCTCTATAACTATAAACTAAATCGATGATAGAAATGTACAGGAGTACAATGAATAGAAATACCAAACTGTCAAATAACTGTCAATCTCGTGAATAGAATATGACCAGATATAGTGGACTGCACTGAACGGTCAGATATTGTATGAGGTTTTATTCAAAAGCACAAGAAGTACTTCATGCACAAACGTTTCCTTTGATCACCGAAAGCTCCTATTCTCCTATTCTGGGTTGACTACGAAAGGTTGAATTCTTAGAAAGATATGAGTTCTTAGAACAAAGATATTGACCAGCGCTGGACCCAAGGGGCTCCCCATAGCAGCGCCGTCCAATTGTTGGTACATTTCATTGTTGAATCTGGTAGCAAACTTCCATCAATTCGTTTTGTGCACGTTTTTGAGCACACGTTCTAACATTTCCGAAAACCATCAGGAAGTTCGTGTTGTGCAAAACCAACAATAGGTGAAATAGGCCACTTATGTGGGACATCAGGCACTTCTATTTTATATGGCCTCCTTTACCGCCTGAGTATAACGTTGATGAATTTATGTTGCTGCATATTGAAGCCCCTTGGTATCTAAAAAATCAGGCAATATTGTTCAACGGGGAACCGAGGGACAGATTCGGCTCAAGCCGAACCCAAATGTCTCAAAAACTTTTCCCGCCACTTTTGCCTCGAATTGATAAATAGCCTCACCTTCGTCTTCAACCATGTCAGCTGACTTGGATCTTTTGCTTGATCGGAATAACTTTTGAAACTTGCTTTGTCGGTTGTCAGGTGTCTGTGGCGCTTTCGGTGTTTTGGGTGACTTTTGAGGTGTTTTTGGTGATTTCTTGGGTGACTTTTGGGTTGGTGATTTTTCTCCATTATCATGGCCATTCTGATGCTCAATGTCAACTGTCTCTTGGCTTCCATTCTTCTTGAATTTTCTAAAATAGAAGTAGAAGAAACGATGAGCTGAGCAGAAAAGAAAAGGCTAAGGAAACTGAGTTAGATCCATAACAAGAATGTTAGATCATGTTCCCTCGAATAAGCACTCCTGCTCGACCAGGGCCTAGCTCAGACATACTCACGACTCGTGGGCGACCACTCTACTATTAGGCCTATTTTATCATTATATATATACATATCATAGCTATTATATATACACTAAGAAGACAAGACTCAAAAGACTAGACTCTTCATCTCGACAAAGCCTGTTTCCTGGTTTTATATATATATCGCTCTACTTAAACGTATCGAGCACTTTTTCGGTAAACTGAAATACAGACCTCGTATCATAGCTATTAGCTACTTAACATAAAAGTTAGGTATACACGTAATTTTTTTTATAAGCAACCGCTTATAAGCAACCAAGATGTAGACGGCCTAAAAGTTTAAGCAACGTATAGTACCAAAGGAAAAAAACCTAAGCAACTTTTTAAATTTTTGATAATTTATATCACTGCAAGCAATCGCGGATCGATCAACATAGAAGCTTTTTCCATTAATTTGTCGTCAAAACTCGCATATCAACAGAGTGTTTCGTTAAGTGAGGCATTTCATTGAGGAGTTTCCATTTAACTTTCAATACAAAGTCTCTAATGGTAACAATATCAGCAGGGAGACATGACTCCCGTCATTTTATGTGCAATGGTATCTTTTGCTGTTTTTCTAGCCTCTATACTATTATTAGGGCAAAACGATACAGTTAAAATTAAGCAACTGCTAAGCAACTTTTACTACTAAAAGGTGGCCATAAAAGGTCCGAAAATAAGCAACTTTTTTAATTAGGGCAGAGCGAAGTTGCTTATAAAAAAAATTGCGTGTAGTGAAACCGATAACGCTTATTAAGTTAAACTAGAGTTTGGTTGAAAAAGTATGAAAAGTTAGCTTAAGATTAAGATAACATCGCGCTTCGAATCCTGCGTATTTATGTTTTGTGACGTGGCCAAACGTTCAAACATTGCCTGATAAGCAAATTCCAAATGTCTGACAAATAATGCTTGATCGTTTGGCACAGGCCCAAGGGTTAGGTACAAGGAAATGAAAGAAAAAAGATT
>JAADKT020539648.1:0-11940 GCA_011763395.2 Chrysaora chesapeakei | reverse complement strand
GTTAAGCTATATAAGTTGTATGAAATGTAAATTCTAACGGTCTGATTCATGATAATGTCGCACAATGTCGTATTCCTTGCTCCGTGTCTTCACACGTAAAACAGAAGCATGTAGCATCGCTCCCTGTTACACTATTCCAAACCTCTCGACAATTAGGCACCTAAAGGAACTAATTATCCTCGTTAATAATTAACATAATTATACTGGTAAATTATTTACAAGTTCAGAAATAAACGTCTTCTAAATACATACCACAGCGCGTAATACAATGGTTTTCGTGTTTTCATCTTGTGAAGGTGTTCGATTGTATTTTTCACTCGACTTCAGATTTTCTTTTAAAAGAATACATCTTTTATGGATGATCTTGAAAATGGCCGTCACACACCCTCGCTTGTTTAAGCAATGTTGTCCGCATGATATCTAAAAAATTCATTCATTTTTCATTCATCCAGCTTTGAATTTGAGAGGGGAGAGTCATTTCTTCTCGAGAAAATTCAGCTTTTATACAAATCTACAGCTGTGAATTGCTATGCTCCAGCTTAGCTTAATTTGCAAAGATAATGATCCAACATCGCTTCATTTTTTCATTAAGACGTGCTAATATTGACAATTTCATAAATTCCTTGGTGTGGCATCGCAGAGGGGCATATCTATGTCACAGCAAGATGTTTTAAAAATATTTCATAGAATGATTTCTAAACTCAGATAGAGACAAGTCGACTTCGTGCATGTCTTATAAGATAGCAGCGCAAAAAGCAAAGCGTGAAAACGCAGAATCTTGTATAGGGCACCAAAAGAATACAGAACGTAGAGAAACATATGGTCTGTACCCGACAAGTACTTTTTACCAGTTTGTGGCCGGCCTTCCTGCGAAAAAGTTTCCTACTAACAGGGCTTCCTACCACATTCTTGTGTCCGGCCCTATAGGGGTCACCTACCACAGTTTGTGGCCGGCCTTTCTGCGAACACGTTTCTTACTATTTCACGCTAGAGTCTTACTCTCTAAGGGTTGCGTTTCCATGTTGACACATTTTCTTGGATTGTACATACTAAACTATGTTTAGCAAAAAATTGATGATAACAAATTGAATGAGCCACTGCATTGAACCCTTTGAGTTCCATGTTCCTCCCTTCATCCTACTATAAAATGAGATTCTTGCAATAAAATAGCAAAAATTAAGGTTTTTTGGATACAAATATCTGAAATCACGAAATTCAGTATAGATATCGAAATAATGGTTATTTGATTGCAATCATGATATCTATTCTGTATTTTAAAGACGTTGATTAATTCTACTCTTCCATTGGGAGAAATGATAAAGAGGAATAATAGTTAGATAATTTACATTACCTGGCTATGTGATCGTGGAGAGCTACTCAGTATAACTGTACTGATATCTTTGCTTTCTACCTCTGCTTGCAGAAATGATATTTCGAATTTGATCTCTCTATGGAAGCTGTCAAACGAAGATGAAATCTTTACATTTGCAGCTAAAAGAAAGAAAACTATTGGGCAGCTTCTTCGATAACCTGATAGCCTCATTGCAGTAAAAAGACAAGCTCATTACAAACTTTGCCAAAAGCAAATGGCTTAACTTTCTCCGCTTTCATGAGGACAAACGAGGAACATTTATCCCGCTGTTCATGGACTGATTTTTCTTTTTTTTTCATCAAGGGAATTTCGTTCGTTTTTTTGCGTAAATAATTCATGCAGAAGAGGAAAATATTACAAATGGCAGTAAGGTGAAACAAAGCTTGTAGAGAAATGCATTTCGATTGTTTATTTAATTCTAAAAAATATTTCATAAATGAGTTAAGCGCATGTCACACTTCAAGCATGTCACACTTCAAGTCTTTATGATTTTAGTAGCGAGACAAATCACACATATTTGAAAGCACAAAAAACACACCTTTAAGACCCTTTTTACGCTAGCTGGACAGCTTTCATCTGCATGAAATTTTCACAGTTCAGTATGCGTTTACACTTCGGTGAACAAAATGAATTTGACGACAGTTCAAATTTTGACTGCATTATTTAGTTAACTTAGTAACAAACGCATTTGGTTCATTCTCAAGATTTAGCAACAATGACAAACAATGAAAGAGAACGATGAAAATGCTGATGAAAGTGTAAAGTTAACGCTAACACGGCATCAAAACATTAACTAACTAACTTAACTAACTTATTCCACTATCTTAGATGAACCAATTCTTGGCAGATTGCCGAACTAAATTCATGCAAATAGCCCTGGTCAAGTGTAAATGCGAGCCCTATCAGAACGAATTTTAATTCAGATAAAATTAATCCGGCAATGTGTAAATGGGGTAAACAATTGACTAAAAATTTCACACCCTGAAATTTTTCGAAAAAGAATAGAGAAAAATAGTTTAAATTTCGAGAGAAGAAAAGGTTGAGCTCAAATATCGGCTTCGTACAGCAGGGTATTAATAGACGATTCTGCAAAAGATGGCCGCCATTTTTGCCTACTGTTTTCATTAAGGATTTTCGAAAGAAATTCTGGGAATAATTTCCTTTGTTACGTATTTTACATAGCTGCAGACGTTGAATTCGTAGCTTAGGAAAATATTCCCAGAATTCCCTTCGCAAAACCCTATGAAAAACAAGGGGTTGACAGACACGGCGGCGATCTTTTTGGGAAACCTCTATTGCAAAGAAAAGAAGCTCTTGAAATATCAATAAAATCAACAAAATTTATAGACGTTATTCGCCACAAATCCTCGTTACTAGACTACAGTCATTATCTTAGCTATACCAAACCAAGCCGTCAAATATCAGGGCTAATCTCAGAATTCTTTGTGTAACGCCAGGTCTTTCAGGTGCTCATTTGACAAAATGAGTTTTAGAAAAAAGAACAAAAAGTAAATTTCTGTAGATCCTGTTCTTACGCCTATTTGTTATTCACAGTTGCATTCACAAAAGGACTGCTTCCTTCCTTGCTTCCTTCAGGGCAAATGGCGGGAAACGATAGGAGATACGGAGACGGGATTAAACCTTCATCAAAGATATGGGACATCATGATCACCACATCATTCTCATCATTATTATTAATTTATTTAAAGTAGCCTAGAAAGGAAAGGCTTCATCATAGCTCACTCACGATTCAATTTCACCTAACACACAATGCATTTTGGGCAGAGCAAAAATCATTTAGCTACAATTGACCTCAAAATTATCATGTCGTCAGTAACATGAATGACGGCATGAAAGAGACTTCAGTCTAATCACAGATGTCAACTGCCTATTGACGACGGCGCAGCCCTTTCTTTAAGGGGTCCCATTAGCTTTCTTTTGAAGGATTAGATTTGTCAGAGTTCTGCTTCAAGTCTTTTATGACAAGGCCATGTCAGAATACGTCATGGTCTCCGTTGAGAATATGAACTCAACGGTAGACCTCAATCAGAGTTTGTTGTAAGGATTTTTTCTATTGCGTAGGGATTTTTACGGCCTGAAAATGTTCCCTGAGCATATATTAAGAATGTATGTTGTTCTTGGGTATGCCAAATCGCAAGTGTAACATCGCTTAACCCAGCTTTAAGTGAGCTGAGCAGTTCGTTGAATCTGGCTTGAAGAGAATATGAAACATGGCAAAAAGTACTTGGTGTGAACAAAGATGACCACGATTCTTCTGTTTCATGGTCAATCTTAGTAGGCTGGTCAGGAGCTGTTTCAAAAATACCCGTTTTCAGCTTGCTCCTTTATTCAATTTGCTCCTCCTGGCATGTTGTATCTAATCTTACCAAACTTTTAAAGTTTCTTAGTCACAGAACTAGGAAGAGCTCTTGTTTGCTCTTAATTTTCTAACGGTGAAAAATGATTTTGCCTCTTTGGTAGTCTTTGTATCAGAAAATCTTTTTAAATTGTAATTGATCTGATCTTTGTGAAGCTATCGTTAGACAAATTCCTTAGCTCCAATTCAGTGGGTCCAAAGACATGCAGCAGGGCATTTTTTAAGGGGGTTTTTTGGGGCAATTGCCCCAGTAGGCCCCTCTTCGTGCCCCTGTAGTGGAGAAAAAAACAGCCTTTTTTCCCCAAAACATTGGCCCCCTTTTGGACTGAAATGATCTTAAACACCAAAGAGTAATTCTTTGTGGACCATGTGCTAAATGGACGTTGAATATGTACTGACGATTTTGCTTGCTAGTTTGCTTGGTCGCTCAACTAACTCTTATGTGAAGAATACGAGGTATTTAACGAAGTATAAGACAATTGATTTCGATGCCACAGATCGAAGTTATACAATCAAAATTTTCGGGAATATTGGAATATGCCATATTTTCTCCATTTTCTGACAATGTCTGACGTTTCTCCAGGCGCTATGCCCCAAAGAAACAAATCATGAGATCTATTCATTGAATGCAATGCAGTATCAATTAGGCTCTTTAGCAAGCAATAACATTAGTCGCTCTTTTGGATTCGTAAAGAATTTAGATGTTCAAAGATGTTTGGCTCTTTATTACAACTTTGAAGCTTTGTACCACTCAAAGACCATAAGAATTCTGTACAAGCTCCACGATTAGGTTCCAAGAAAACAGCATTATAAGAATTCGGAAAGGGCCATTACAGCGATTCTAGCTTCAGTGTTCTTCAAAATTTTTCGCGGAGCATGGCATGCCCTCGGACCCCCCTTTCGGGTGCACATTCGGCACACGCTTTACTGCAGTGCCCCCTTTTAACTCGTGCCCATCAAAATTTAAGTACCCTCCTACGCCCATTTGATGGATCAGAAAGATGTTTTTGCTTTCACTTTGTTTAGTCGGCAAATCAAGACGGTCAACCCCCTTGAAAACTTCTGTCGGACGGCCCCTAGAGCTGTACAAGAAACAGGACTTTGTTAAAAAGGATTTTCAATAAAAACTTGGTACCTGCACTATAATAACAACAATGTTATAAAATAACAGACCTATTTGTATTGTTGTTCAGAATCTATGCATTGTTTTAACCATTCTTTTGAATACCGGAATTTTCGGGCCCCTTTTCACAAGTTTGCCCCACTAGTTAACAATCCTTAAAAAATGCCCTGACATGCAGAGAACGCAATTTAATTTTCTCCAAACTGCTGTTGAATCAAGAAAAGGGCTAATCAACAACATCTCAAAAAAGTAGACAGTTTTGTTCAAGACAAGTCGACTTCCACCATCACTGCCACTTGTGAATCCGCCATTTTCCTCTTTATTTGTTCGGTCAAGAAATGTCACAGGACAAACAACAACCGAAAAAACATGATCCATCGCCAAAACATGATTCTTGACCCGATAATTTGCATCAAAACAACTCTATTCCCCATAATACCCATCCTTGAAACATACAAAAGTTTCAAGTTACGGGAAAGCAATCGAGACGATTCCGCCCGATACAATCTTTTGCAGATTCGTCTATTCCAGATTTGAAAGGAGGTTGACATGCTTCTTTACATCAAAAATTTTTTTGCGTGTAAGGTTGAATTCCTTGGTTTTGTCATATTTAGAGCAAGGAATTCGTTGTTACCAGGGCGTGACTTTGAGGTATTTTTTGCTGGGAAGTAACAGGAAAGTAAGGAATCATTTGAATGCTTGAATTTTTACAATTGAATCAGATATTGGTCATTTCTTGCTGCTTTAAGGATGAATTAAAACTTGACTGTTATTATTCTCAAGTTTCAAAAAGCAGTTCAGTGAAATCAGTGAACGTCTCTATAGAAGTGCAGACCCCAAACAGGACATTCAAACATTTCAAGCAGAAAGTAAAGCTCCGCGTAACGAATTATTTGAATGCATTAATCAAGCTGTGGTTTTCCTGATATTTTAACATCAATAATTTACAGGCAAAACATTTGTCAGTTGAAGGCTCATTCAAAATACGGAAAAAAAACTACTCAGCAAAATGGGATAATTATACCAGGAACTGAGCCATACGCCTCAGTATTTCCGTTTTGCTGAAATCAAATTAAAAGAAATACTGCTTATTTTGCTGGCGCAACAATGATCTCTAATTATCAAAGAAGCATTTTAAAGTACCTTCTGTTTATTTCTGCAAATGTCATGATTTCAAGTTCTCTTGTCAGCTCCTATCGAGAAATGAAATTTGAAGTCTCCTATTTGAAAGCAGATTTGGAAAGTAAAGATATCAATACAGAAATATTGAGTATCGTTAGTGAAGCAGGCAGTCAGGTATTAAACAAACATTATAACATTACGTTTGTTATCTTTTAATCTCCTATGATTATTTTTGCCTCAAAAACTTTCCCAAACTCTTCACGGAATGAGTTTTGAAACTGATTTCATTAACTTAAGAAAAGTGTAACAGCAGGCGTACTAGACTACTAGCATTTTGGCAATATCGAAACCACCGAAAATAGATAAATCGCAAGATAAGTTTTCCATTTCATAAATGAGGCAAATTATGTTGAATTCCGTGCTTATCTTTAGCCTCCATCTTCTAAAACGATATGTGACATAGAATAAACCTTTCTGACGATTGTGGAAATTTTTGCAATTTCGAGATATAGAGTATTTGATACCAAACTCGCATTAAGCAGCTAAAAATATAGCCCAGCTGCAGAACTTTCTACGCTTGTGTTATTGATTTTATTAAATTGAATGACTTTATAAGGGTTTTGACCAGTCAGGGTGAACGTTGTTACCAGCCACTTTCGACGGTCAAAGCAACATTAGAATTGGAATCTTTAAACGTTCATAAAAATGAATAATACCTGCCAGTGCTAGGAGAGTGAAGCTTTGTACTTAAACCACGTTTCGGGTGCTTCATACGAATTTCGTCTTTGCGGTCTTTCGTCGAAAAGGTGTATTAAAATGCAGGTATTTGCCTATTCATGTCTTTTAAGAATAAAGAAGTGAATCTTCATGCCTTCGGTGATTGGAAATACAAGAAAAACAAATATGAAAATTTTATAACTTGAGAATGCTGTTAGAAATTCTCTCCCAGTGTCGTTTAAAGGTTTAAAGGTACATGGACCTACGCGAAGGAGTCGCATGGAAGGTGGCAATGGGTCCAGCAAGGAAAGGAAAAAGGAAATGTCATCAGCAAGGAAAAATCTGCCTACCAGACACCTGAACTTACAGCAAAATCAGGGCCGTCGCTAGGACTCAACGACTGGGGGGTGTAGCTCGACATTTTGCCGACAAAATGGGCGTGTCTTTTAGAGATGGGTGTGGCTTGGCTGTTGCTCTTCCTTGGCGAATTTCTTTATGTTTCCCATGCTTTGAACACAACCTTCAGCACAGGAATATTATGTTTGAATCATAGAACATCATATAGAAATGGGGGACACACATGCAAGAGGGGTCCGGGGGACACACATGCTCCCCCTGAAAAATTTAAAATTTGAGCCCTAAAATGCCGTGAAACACAACCTTTTCAGCTGTTGAACAACAACATTGTAATCATTTGCCAGTTTGATTCTTGTATACACTTTATATTTTGAGACAAGTTTGTTATGGCTGGCAAACTGGCATATACAGATACGATTAGCTGGTAAGAAAACGCTTTCTCTCGGCATTTGCTTGCAGTTACCAACCCTCTAACTGTTATTCATTCCTAACCTGTCGGCAGCTGTGGAAAGTGGATGCTAGTATTCGTCGGCAAGCTATGTGCTGAGTGCTTTCCCGACATTTGCCAACACGTTTATTTGTTTCTTTTTATTTGCAACATTTCTCGCCCTTAGTTACTGTTGCCGAAAATTCCGTTCTTCTCAAATTTGCCGACGGACGATTTGCCTGGGGGGTGTCACATCCCCCACACCCCCATAGCGACGGCCCTGAGCAAAATTGTTTATTTTCCTAACATTTTATAATATGTATGATTATATCTAGAAGACGTTCTATACAATAACTAAGTTATTAATTAACTTGATTTTATAGATACACTGTGGACAGTATTGTTTGGGAAAACGAGGATGTGTGACGGCAATCTACAAGATCATTGGTGGGAAATGCATTCTTTTAAAGGAAAATCTAAAATCCTTTGCGAGATATAATCCAACAACTTCACAAGATCAAAACACAAAGACTGTTTTGTTGCGTGCTGTGGTAAGTACTGTGGACACATGCTATTTCTGTTCATAAATAAATTACTGACAGATAGAATGGTCTTGATTATTTAACGAGGACAATTTACTAGTTCCTATCATAGCAAATCACACTTGCCTTGAAGCGCATAAAGCATTAATAAGACTTTTCAATCAAATACAGCCCTTTTCCTTTTCCCTGATATTGCGCCGCTCATGGTAAGCAAGATACGGCAGCTGCGATCAAAGTTTCTGCCAGCATGAAACATGCGATTCATTTTTAAGTTTTGCAAACATTTTTAGTTTCTCGCAAGTGCAATCTACAAGGTGTTCCGAAAAAAGGACACGGTAAAGAAACCTTCGTACCAACGTCAAAATTTAATTTTGAGCATCAAATTCGGTACTCATGTTTTTGAACGAATGAGAATTATACTGACATCACTTCATGATGCTTTACTTCATGAATAACACTAGGAAGAAACAAAACTTTTGGCACAGTATTTAAGTCAACTATGCGAACAGTCAAATGTGTACTTCAAAAAGCACAACTCGCAATAAACAATTTTTGAAACAATTTTTTCTGTCTAAATCAATCATTTTTTCAGACCGTTTGCCTAAAGCAATCAATGGTTGTATGAATAAACCTTTGCTCGACCTTATCCCAGCAACTGAAAAACCCTTAATTGCATGAAATGTGCATACAGTTTGTGCACATGCTTTATTTCTTAATGAAATTCATTGCAACATATTTCTGTGAAGATTAAATATAAAAACTTATCCTTTTACCCAAAAGAGTGTATGTACACAGTAAGTATTATGAGAAAAAATTTTTGGCCTTGAAGATTAGGTTCGCAAATAAAGACAATTTCTAAAGTGGATTCCTTTTTTTCGGAACACCCTGTACATCAAAATGGCAAACTACGTTGAGGGCTATACACCTTTTCAACTAAGGGCCCCCTATTTTGCATCTTTTCCATACCTCCGGCATCGTCCTTGATCGCTTTTCCATAATAATTCTGGATCTTTATGATTTTATCTTTTGTTTATTTTCCTTTTCCGGATATTCCTTGACCTTGGGCTTTACAGGATGTCAACAAGTTCTTCAATGCTGTGCCCATTCTTTTGGAAACATGATTCACACATTCTTTCTCTTCTACACAATGCTCTGGACAAGAAAAACCCTCCTAGGAGGCACCCAAGCTGTTCTGCGTGATGCGTTATTGGACCATTTTTCATGCGTGATTTCGTGAAACAAGAAATTTTTGCGCGTGAATGCGTGAATCTAAATTCTTGCGTGTTGCGTGAAATGCTTTGGTACGGCTCGTGATTTCGTAATTTACAGTATTGGCGACATATTTGAGAGGTTGCTTGAATGCAGGAATGCCCTTTTATCCGTAAAGCATTGTCAGCTAACTATATTTCTGTCATTCTCTCATATGATGAATTAATCAACTCCCCTAGAATCATAATTTTGTGTGTTCCCTATTACAAACTCGTCATAGAAAGAATTTTTCAAAGCCAATTATTCAGATATATGAAGTTAAATATCCTGAATATCGATCCTGCTTAGAATTTCGGGGATCAATACCTGAAGCTGTATGCACGTGAAAATGAAGTTTTTTTGTCCGTGATTGCGTAAATCATCGAAAAATTGCTCGTGATCGCGTGATTTTGCACCCTCCTTGGGAGGCCTCTCCTAGACAACTGAATCAAAAGATTTGCTCTCCATCTGACAGCATGGTGGTGTAGCGCAAAGAGAAGTTAGGCATTGACCTTCCCAAGAGTCTCTAAGCACATTCCACTTCCACGCGTTAGAAGAACCTTTAAAATTCTTCTGACTCTCTGTTTCTTGCTTTACTTTCCATTCTGCATATTATGGACCATCCTCTGCTGGAGCAAAATAGTGCTTCTGACAATAGTTTGACGTCACTTCAAATTCTTATGATATCTTCAAATTCTATTTGACTTCTATTACAAATTCATTGTCCTTCGCAAGGCTTTATTATCATAAGCCGGATATTGTCAGACTTATGATAAAGTAAAGATGAAGTAGAGCATGGTGTCCAATAATTGTTTTTCCCAATTTAGTCATTTTTCGTTCAAAAACTAACAAATAGTGTTACAGTATTTTAAGGCTGATTCCGGTGGAGTGGATGGAAATGTGATGTTTTCATTTGGGCCACCCCAAACTGATCTGCTATCAATGCTTAGGAAGTGCAGATAGAAAAGCATGCTTGTTTGGATTCGATCCATCAGTCTGACCACGAAGATCAGATCCAGAATTTTCATGGGCTCAGAGCGTAGTTAATTTTCGAAAACAACATTAGAAGCTGCAAAGTTGGGTGTACATAGATTGCTTCTTGCTACATTGTTATCTTTAATCTTTTTGTCACAAAGATGGCAGAATTTTTCATTTCCACGCAGAGTTATTAGGTCAGGTCAGGTCAGGTCAGATATATCATAGTCATGTTGACCGTTGAGGCACTATACGCCAGCAACTTCCTTATCAGAAAAATTACCTAGCTTTTGAAATTATCTGTTACCTTCTCCACAAGATATGCATGCAAAATTTTTGTCTATCAATTAAAAAAAGATTGATTGAACTAACTATGGAAATTATCGTACTTGTTTTAAGAATTTTTTGTAATCAGACCCTTCTGATGATACAAGAAGCTCGCTTATTAAAGTCACCTAGTATGTGTTATAGTGTAATTGTGCCCCATTATTTTCTTTTATCAGAACCAGATAATTTTTGCTCAGGCTCGATGTTCTTATTTTTTTTTGGAATAATTTGAGGCTGGAATGCTATTAATGGTGTTCTTATTTCAACACTGATTTTTCTAGAACTACACACAGTAAATTGTTTCTACGAACAAGAAGTAACAGTTTGGCATATCTGCCATATACTTTAATTTAGTAATTGCATCGTTCTGTTTTGTTAACAAGAGATGAAATTTCTAAAAACAAATTTTCTTGTTTCTTATTTTTCATCTGAGGCTGAACATGTTCTTACGTTGTTCTAATTTTTTGGCAAATCGAGCCTCGATGTTCTGATAAAGTGTGTTCTTATAAAAATTGTATTTCTTCTTTAGTAATACGTTTCATGATCTCAAAGAATCTGACAGAAATTTAATAGCTTTTTTGGACACCTGGATCGATATGCAGCGGAGGTTTGGTCGATGGACGCTGTTTATAGTTATTTCGCTCTAAAAAAAATAAACACGAACATGATCAGTGTTTTATTTTTGCAGGACCCATGCTTCTTAAATCCATGTTTAAACGAACGAAAATGCGCAAACGTAGAATCTGGATTCATTTGCACGTGTCAACATGATGAGAGAGGACAATTATGTGAAATAAAACGTACGTACATTTAAAATCGCATTTCCTCAACTTATAGTCCTAGATGATCGTTAATAGCAAACTGCACTTCACTGCAGACTCTACTGCAAACCCATTTTGTAAGGAGAATTCTTCTTATCTTCCATAAATAACTATACTCTTTTGAGCGCCACGTCCTCAGTACCCAAAATATATTAAGTTTCCCCTCCCGGGGGTTGGCAAAGTCTTTCCGGAAATCCATTTTGTAAGAAGAATTTTTCTTATTTTCCATGAAGCAAAACACGTTTTCCTTGTTTCCCCTCTAACATCAAAATAGACGTTTACAAAACATAAAACAGCACAGAGAGAAAGGAGATTTAATATTTTCGAAGGTTTTTGCTACTGTGTTTGAATGTTATTTTTTAATGTTAACACTGGCACATTGTCACGTCGACCCAACTCGAAATTAAAACTTCGACCCAGGCAGGATTTGAACCTGCAACCAAACCACGGAATTTAGTCCGACGCTCTACCAACTGAGCTACTGACTACAATTGGGAACACATGCAAACTCAATCCTTATTATCGACTTATG
>JAADKT020539537.1:0-11941 GCA_011763395.2 Chrysaora chesapeakei | reverse complement strand
CAGTCAAGGCAATTATAACAATTGTGGTAGCCCACTTGTGATGAATAAATATCCTGTGTCAGCATATGTTCAGTTCATAGTAAACTTCTGATAAGTTATTATCCAAGTACTGTTTATCTGAAAATAGTGTTCAGAATAGGAAAGATGCACATATTGGCTATGGTGGGAGATTGAGGACAAGGATGATTTTTTTTGTATTGTAGTTATGTTATTATGACTATATAAATAGCAATTTGGAAAAGATCAGATAAGCGTATTTGACGGAAAAACATCGCAACTCCATTAAATTCTATCTCCATATTAATATCGAAATTCACAAAAAGCATCAAATTATAGGGACTAATTCTCTATCATGTGCAAACAGCTTCTAAAAGCACTGTTAACTAAAAACAGCCTGCGTACCAAAACAAGGGCAAAACCATTGTAACAACTATTGAGCATAGCGTGTTAACTATAATTCCAGATAATTCGATTTCTTAACAGAATAGATTTACCGAAATCTTTTATGTATGCAGAGTGTCTAAAAAAGGTAACTATTTTACAACATTTATTTATTGGCACTTATTGAGATTTGGTCTGTAAATGGCTTAACTGAAATTATCTGGCATTTAATGCTTGTTTTATTAAGATAAGCTGTTAGAGCGTGAATCGTTTTGCTTCTGACAGAGAGGGTCATAACTGTTGGAGCCCCAATTGGGAAAGCAAATTAGAGAGGCAAACCTTGCAAGGAAGACCATAATGATTAATTTGGGAAGGAAGAAATAAAAATCATGAAGTAATAAACGAATTCAGAGAAGAGACAGGAATGGATGGAGAAATTGGGTCTATCAATAGTAAAGGACAGGGAAGTTGCGCTGCAAGCATTGTATAGCTGAAAATAATGTTTGGAATAGGAGAGACACACATGTCTGCTATAGCAGGAGATTGACAGGTTGACATGGAGTTTTTTCTATCATAGTAATGTTGCTATGACTTTATTAATAGCAATACACCAATTAAACAGTTCCAATCTCTTTTGCTCGCCAAGGTCTGGGGCAAGTTTTGGGGTGCAAAAGCACGTAGCAACATTTTGAATCAACAAAACAACATTAGCAGTTTTCATGCTTTTCATCACTGGTAAGCACACAAATTACAAAATTAAAACGCTATCTTTCTTGCTTAGTTTGTAGTCTGTTATCAGGGGAACAGCTTTCTTCAAAGCTTTTACAAGTACCTTGCTCTGGCAGGCTGCAATATCAACTCGTACTTGATATTCATCTTGAAGTTTAGCCAAAATAGTTAATGTGCTGTTGTTGGCTGTTGAAACAGCAGATATTGAATAAAATGATGGGAGCAGAATTTGTGGGAAGATCACTTTGGAAAAACTAAGAAATGCTGTCCCTATCAACCGCCATTCAAGCTGTATAAAGTTCCAAGCAGTCAGCATAATGCAGACAGTAGAAAAGAGTGGATTAGGCTGAAAAACTGAACCACTAGAAGAAACACTAATTGGAAGCCCAGATCAAGTGACATGGTAAGCTTTAAACATTTTGTTGATGGGATACAAACAGTTAAAAATCCTTTTCCTACCGTTGATCTTGGATATGAAAAGCCGCCAAAGAAAGTCAGACGCAAGTTGATTTGAGTGGAAACAACTGCTACTACTCCTTATGAAGAAAATGATGATGTGAACATTGATGAAACTGTGTCAACAAACATTTGGAATGAACATTGCTATCCTGTTCGCAGGAAAACCCTGTGATGCATTTGGAGATAAAAATAAAGTTATTTGTTTCCTGGCACAAAATAAAGCTGAAATAAGCAAAGAAAATAATCTGCTGAAGGAAGAAATCAATTCACTTTCTCAAAAAATCAAGATTCTTTCTGTGAGATCAAAAACACCTTTTACATTTACATTTACATCAATAAAGACCGATGAGAAAATGAGACTTTTCACTGGATATAAAAAATTCTCCATCTTTCATGCCCTCTATGGTACGTGCAGCCTTATGTAGCGAATCTTCATTATTGGAGAGGAAGCAAGAAAGTTTATTCCTCAAAACTATATAAATCAAGAAAAAATACCACACAAGCTATGTGGCCAAGACCAATTTCTACTGACATTAACGAAGTTAACGCTTGGTCTGTTAAGCCAAGATTTGGCAGACAGATTCGAAATTTCTGAAGGTACAAGCTCTTTTATCTTTGCAACATGGGTAAGGTTTCTTGGAAAGGTTCTTGCTGATGCTGTCATCATGTGGCTATCGAAGCAAACAATCTTGTCAAATTTGCCTTTTGTCTTTCAAGCCCATCAGAAGAAGACAAGATGCATCAAAGATTGCTCAGATGTTGTAATTGAAAGACCAAAGTCTTTTGATGTTCAAGCTGCCACCTGGTCCGAATACAAGCAACATAATACAATCAAGTTTCTTACTGGAATCTCACCAAGTGGATATATTATGTTTCTGTCTGACTGCTATGGCGGGCTACCAACAGACCAGTTTATTTGCGAAAACAGTGGTTTTTATGAAAAGCTTGAGTATGGGGATGAAGTAATGGCTGATAGGGAGTTTCAAATCAGAGAAGAGCTGCTATCATTCATCATCATCATCATTATGAAACCTTGTTTTTTTGTTAATTTTACAATAGTAAAGACACTAATATACACTAACATCAATCAAATTTTCGAGATTGCATTATGGATAATTATTTATTGGCTGCAAGCAGAGCTATACTATTACTGCTCTCTAAGTATTCCTCCTGGTGCAAGGATTAAATCTCAAATGACAAAAGCTGAATGTACTAAAACAAAAGAGGTTTTGAATCTTCAAATTTATGTAGAGCATACTATCAATAGACTAAAGACCTACCATATGCTAAAAGGACAAGTACAGCCCTTTGCAACATCCAGCCTCCCCTTCTAAAATAATAGTTGGAAGAAGTTAGTTTCTGAAGAGTTCTTGTTGTATATTAAAAATAACATTAGAAGCTGCAGTTTGTAAGAAAACAAGTTTCGATTTTTGTTTCTTATTTCTTCTTTTGACAAAAACCAACAGGAAACAATGAAACACCAATTGATGTCAACATTATGTGAAAAATGAAGGTAAATAAAGGTTCAGATAAAAGTCCAAAAAATGATCTTTCAGATTTTTCCAAAGTTTTTCATCAAATTCAAGTGTTTCAAGAAAGTTGCCATGGGTGGTCCAGAAAAAGAAATAAGATTTCTTTAGTCTTGATGCAGCCATTTTGCATTTGACATTGCGTGAAATATTTGTGATTCCTATTTAGTGAAACATTCAATTCTCTCTCTTTAAATATGGAAATTTGACATCAGCATCAATTAGTGCCAGAAGACAGATAGAAGAAGGGCCATTCACCTCCAAACAGGACTTTCCACAGCAGTTACAAGATATTATCCTGCCAGGACTACCTCAAACAAAAGGCATGTCTTGGCATAAAAATCCCATGCTCCTCAACTATACCATTATTGTGGTTTTCTTTGTAAATTTGTGTGAAGGCTTGTACAGCATTACTTTCCATTGCTCGACCATACCTTAAGGCTAGTAGCATTGGATTGACTTTTGTTCTTCCAGCAATTTTGTCTATGACCGTTTTCATGTCAACATCTATTACCTTCAATTTTCCTTTCCCAAATGTTTCCATCCTTGTTTTGATGTCATGTGCCTTAGAAGCACTTATGATGTTTTTTCGCACAGAAAACCACAAAGGGCTGATTGCCTGGTCCCTTGTCTCTTTTTCTATGTTGGCAAGATGATCTGGAAAATACTCCAGATTGTAGCGAAATTTCTCTTGTGACTTTGACTTAGTAATGAAGTTATCAAGAGTGCAAATTGTTTCTTCCCCAGAAATTAGCTCATTGTCCATCTTTTTTCTTTGTACCCCGCTGTAAATAAAATGGATTCTTTATCATTGCAAATGATAACTTCAAAGGATAACTTTGTTTTCATATGTTTAACTGCATTAAACCTGTTTTGGGTGAACAGTTTAGCTCAGCAGACTTCTTTTCCTGATTCCCAAAAGTATTTCTACTCAGCTTCAGGTCTTTTATTTTGACCATCTTTACAAGTTTGCTTTTTGGCAACCATTCACAGGCAGTTGTTGTGCAGGCTGGATTTGTGAAACCCATTCTTACTGCTGCTTCAATCCTAAACAAGGCAGCAGCAAAATGGTTACAGGTTTGTGAAATACCAGCCATGCAATTGCAAATGGGGAAACTCTTCCATGTTAATGCACGTGGCAATTGTCATGCAAATAACTGGACAGCTTGTGCAGAGACAGGTACAGCCACATCCTCTATTTCTACTTGCAAATTTACTTTTGCAAGTAGAAGTAATTTGAGCTAAAGGTATTTAGATTTAATGATTCTGATGTCTCTGTTTCCAGTGAAAGTTTATTCTTCAATGAAGTTGATATGTAACTCTGTTGACTGCCACTGTCAAAAAGAGCAGTAATTTCCATTCTCTTTGATGGATCATTTTTTCCATATACATAAGCCTTGCCTGTTTGCATTATAACACTCCCCTTTGACTTTGCTGATGCAGTAACGACATTTTCTGTGTGAACTTCAGCTTCTGAATCATCTTTGGTCTGCTTCTGACTCTCGTTTTCTTTACTTAGAGAAATAGTATGATGATGGCTTTTCCAACAGAACTTTCAATTTTTTGCTGACTCAAACAGTTCTTTACTAGATGTCTCAATGTTAAACATAACATGCATCTTTTTGACTCTCGTAGAATTAATATTCCATCTTTTACTTTAGAAACTTTAGCACATCCTTCCAACGAGTGCTCTGTTTCGCAATAAACACATTTTATTGTTCTCCTTTGCGATTTTGCGAAGAAAGACTGAACTGTTCCAGTAGGCGATTTTGAACGAGAATAATGTTTCTTTTCTGGCTTTCTGTCTGAAGTTGCTGACACTCTAGCACTTATTTCAAGGGTTTCAATTTCTTTTCTTATTATTTCAAGAATTTCCTTGACTGGGCAAGCTTTTTCTGTTGTCAGTCTGTTGCACTGTGATTTCTTTGATTTTTATACATTCCATGATGACTGGAATTAGGAGAGAAATATATATTTTCTGTGATGTGCCAAGTGACTCTAGCTCTCGAACATGAACAATGATATTGTCGTAAATCGCTCTCAATGCTGTGACTTTCTCATTTGGATGTGTGTTAAGTTTTAACAATGATTGCATGTGAGCGTTTATGATTTGTTGTTTGTTTCCAAATCTTGTTTCACAATGCCTATGGCATGATGATAATTTTCATTGCGTCAGTCAAGTCCTTGTAATGCTGTATGGGCTTCACAATCTAGTTGAGCCATGAGATAATTCAACTTCTGAATATTCGATAGATCAGCATTCCTATGCACAGTGCATTTAAAGCTCTTAAGCTCTTGGTCACATCTCCATTAAATCTTGGCAATACTATCTCGGGCAATTTTATTCCATTTGTAGCTGACGAACCACTTCAATTTGCAGCGCCTGAAGGTGACAAAAAAAATTGAAACTCAGACCGTTCTTCACGTTGGCATTTGTGGTGGAGGATAATCTGTGGTGGGAAGGAATCTGTGGTGCCTGAACATTTTGCTGTTGTCTCGTTCTATTTTCAACGGTTAGTTTGAACTCTGATATCTGTTCTAATGTTTCATACAAACCAGTTTCTGCATATTCATCTGTTTCTTTTATGATTTGATCGGTGGTGCATATTTCAAGGATTTGTGCATCCAGGCGAGATAAATATTGCTTTTTCTCTTGTAGTGTATGAGAAATTGAGTTTAATTTTGAGATTCTACCTGCAGGAAGATGTCCATCTCTGTGTTCTTCTATGAGTTTAATTACGTTTTCTGTTTGTTTTGTAACAACTGCTCTATTTGCACCTTGTTAAACTCGGAGTCTTGTCAAAGAAAGCCTTGCTTCTTGGGCCTGTGGAGTTTCTTCTTCTGAACTCCTTTCTTGTGCCATACTTGCTGTATTTCAGCTTATAACTGCCCTACGTTGGGTGCCATGCTTAACAGATTCATTTGGGCAGTTGAGTTGGCGCATAAAAACAACAAAACTTACATATTTTTTTATATAATTAACAAGAACAACTATTTACAAATGTAATTCTGAGCTATTTGTTGGATTCGATGCCATCACTCGATCTATTTTCTACTCTCAACCACTTCTTAAAATATAATATAACACTTCGACGCTAGCTCCTTCAAAAATAACAATAATAAGCCCAAATATGGTAAAATAAAGACCAATTAGAATAACAAGGTGTTAAACTATTACAAGAATATCCGCTTGTTATGATTACGAAGCAAGATACAAACAAGGTTAAAATATGATGTAATATTATCTTTACAACATACGCATAGAGAGAGGCAGAAGGGATAACCTTCTTACTGGACTAAACACAAAAGTAAACTATTTGGCTTAATGCCTGCTCTAAGCATCCGCTCATTTTCAAACGTCTTCATTGACATAAGAAGAAGCAGCAAAGGCTTTGTGTTAAATGCACTGTATGCAAAACTCAGTTCTATACTGAAAATTAAGTAATGTCTCTGCAAAAGCTTTATCTCCAGCTGATAAAAACTAATTGTAAGCAAATATCAGAACTTACATTCAACTAATTCCATTCTTATTTCCCATTTGCTTGTCTACTTCAGCAGCTGAAAGAAAAGAAAAGAAATTTGGGATGACGCAAATATCTACAATGAACAAATTGAAGATGATGATGTTCAATTTTCACTGCAGGTTATTCATTAAGTGCAATTTGTCTATCTCATACTGAAATGTGCAGTAATAAAGTGCAGTTCGATATTAGTCTTATAACAAACCCTATAGTTAATTTGCTAGAAGTATTTGTCATGGAAACATCCACATTGAACCAAGTACATCAAAGGTGAATGCTGTGAAATATCTCCACCCATAAACACCATTGATGACACTCAAATAACCACAATCAGCTTACATGCTAGAAACAACTATGTATTTCTAATTTGGAATCAAGAGGATGGAAGTCTAAAATTGTTTGTGTATCACGTGGTCCATGCTATAAATAAAAGGTAGATTTCATGTACTTCCCTGAAACACCTAATATACACTAAAATGTACGTCTAACAAAGCTGAAAAGTAGCTATTTGAAGATGTTGAGGAATTAACAACTGACTTGCAAAAATCACAAAAACTGGATTTCCTTAGAAAATACTGCTGCAGCTCGTACAAGTTTAGGATTTCAACACTACGGCTGCCACAGCAAAATCAAGCAATGTTTGCAGTCGAGTAACCAAAAACTTTTGCAGTTTGGTTTTTAAGAAGGAGATTATTCAATTTATTAAACTTTGGCTGCTTATCAAAGATCCTTTAAAAAGTGATGTTTTAGATATTCTATGTGCATGTAGCTATTAGTTGTGATGGCATACAAAAATCCAATATTTCCTTTGCAGATTGATGAAAGATCTGAAGTTTGGAATTGTCATGGCTATCCTGTGGATGATTTTATACTTAAAGTTGGTACCACTGAAAGTACGTCCACAAAATCAAACAAATGTATCATGATTTTTCTCCATTTAATCTTTGCTTGGCAGATGAAATTTTCTGTAGCAGAAGTTTGTTGCAGATTTCCCAAGCATGAAGTATTAAGTTACGAATTTTCTTGGCCTTCAGACAGATGATTTTTTCTAAATTCATTGTGTGTCCTTGCTGCCATAAATTGTACACTTATGAGAAGTCAATTGTTGTCATGAATGAAGAAAAGCATTCAAGAATCTGCGATTTTGTTGAATTTCAAAACCACCCACAGCAAAGGTTCAAAGAGCCATGTGGTACTTCATTGATGAATAAGACTGTGAGTACTGATGGGAAAATGTGCTTTATACCAAAGAAAGGTCTACACATATCAGTATATGAGGGGATTTTTGCAGTGACTTCTTTCAAGATAAGATATTTGTCTTGCGTTGACCTCTCCCAAGAAACCATTTGAAAATGGACAACACTATGATATTTATGATCGCAATGTTTTGAGTAATATAAAAGGTAGAACTGGAAAGATTTACACCAACGACTGACGTAATCTGTTGTCTATGTTGAATATTGACTGCTTTGAGCCATTCGAAAATAGTGAACATTCAACTGGAGCTATCGATATGGTTCTTTAAAATTTACCAAGAAAGATACGGTTTAAAAGGAGAATGTTTTACTTTTGGGTCTACTTCCAGTACCCAAAGAGCCCGAACGTGATACTAACACGTATTTAAGGCCAGTGGTTAATGAGCTCATGTCATTTTGGAAAGGGGTTGATATTATTATTAATGGCAACCAGATGCCATTTTGTTTTGCTTTATGCTACATTGCCTCAGATTTACCAGCGACAAAAAACATGCTGCATTTTTATGTCATTTTCAGCTTGGAAGGGTATAGATGTTGCCATAGTTTGTTTTTTTTATTGATAGCGAGTATTGAAATGTATGGAGTCCTAAGGATAGGTGATAGAAGCTTCATCTCACTATTAAATATAATGAATGTATATTGAAATCAATATGTTTCTATGCCCCATCCATTTCTTTTTCATTGAAGGGTGTTCCATTACTTTGATTTAATGGTAAGATGATTCTTGGATACCTTTTTATCTTTGCTCTGCAGCATGCTATACAACATCATTCTCTGTATTTGACGAAGTGCACCCTAGCTTATCTTTCTTTAGATGCAACTGAAGATTTGAAAAAGTCTGTTTTCAAGAGAAGCATTCGTCAAATGCTTCAAAAACAAGCCCTTACAGAATTATCCCTTGAATAGTATCCTGGTTGTTTTAACGAGAATGGTGGAGGTAAATTGTTACACCCAGAAACTGCAAGGATGTAAGATAATGTTATGCTTTTGATAAGTTTTATTAAATTCTTGAATTTTCAATCCCCAGGTTGCAGCAAATGCTAGTAATCGTTTCCAAGAGAAACCTTTGCAGCAAGACCTGACTACTCTGGATTCAATAATGATGAATGGATTCCAAAAAATGCAGAACAGCATAAGGATTTCGCCAAGAAGATTAAAAAATGGAGTCAAAGACAATGCTAAGAAAAGAGGAATCTTCCAACAGCGTACAATTCAGGGAGCTATTCATGCTTCCTTACTTTGATCAAGTTAAAGCCCACGTCGTGGATCCCATTCACAATCTGTTACTGGGAACCTCAAAAAATATTTTCAGTGTATGGTTGGAAACTGGAGTGCTGCAAGAGAAGGGCATTGATGTCATTGAAAAGTTAGCTGACAAAATAGGAAGCAAGAGCAAGTTAGAAAACAGTGAAGTCAATGAGATTGTTCAGCACAATGAAAGTACAGGAATGATAAAGCATTCATCTATCAATTTACAGTGAGCTGCAGTTGGCATTTTCACTTTCTCTTCTCCTTTTTAAAATATTTTTCCATTTTCTCTTGTTCTTTCTTTTTTATTCTTGCTTCTATTGATCTTGTGTTGACAATTTTCAAATAATATGTGCGAAACCTCATTTGAATAATTTCCATTTACAGGCGAGAGCAAAGAAATTGGCATTGAAGACCTTTACATGTTTATCACTGGTTTGAAATCTATTCCTCCATTGGGCTTGTCTAAAGACATTTATGTGTACATTTAAGCATGGGTGCCAACCTAACTGTGCATGTTGACCAACAGCATTTACATGTGCACTCACTCTCTTCCTTCAAGTACACATTAAATCTGCGCTGTATGTATCTAAGAAGATTCAATCTGCTGTGACTGAAGAGAAAGGCTTTGGATTTGTTTGAAGAGTGATAAACAGGCGAACATTGTTAGTTAAAAGAAAGCTTACTCTGTTTTACCAAAAGCCTTGTGTTACCATTTTGTTTCATTGGAATCAACTGGCTTGACAATCAATTCAAAAATAATAAATGCATTATCACCTTCAACACCGTGACCTCATGCCAAAGCTATTTATAAAAAGCGCGAAGAAATGTTTGGTGAAATGTTGAATCGTTGCCTTGAGGATGCTTTATTCATTTCAGTTTTATTGGATAGTGCTTTTAATGTTAGAGAAGTGCATCATATAGATTTTGTGAATTTTATATGAAGAAGCACTCCTGTTCATAATCCCTGTTGTACTTTCTATGACAGTACTTACTGATTATCCAATTGATAGTCATCCCAAAATGTGTCTGTTTGTGTGCTATATCGTAGGTCTAGTTTCCCCCTTAGAACCATTTTAGGGATTCAACTCTTAACAACTTTTAACTAGAGCTTCAAATTCTTTTAAGTACTCTAGTACTGTAGGGAGTGGAGCTATGGTGTCTTATAAAGACTAAACTACCGGATACAACTTATTTTCTGATGAATGACTAAAGCAGATTTTAAATATCTTAGTACTCTAACAATCTTCTATCACTCTGGAAGAGATAGAAGAATTCCAAAAAATTTCTTTGCAAGTAGCGTAGATAGTCATACCATGATTGTTGTCATTATGCAATGGCTGCACAGATTCTGGAAGGATGAAAAGCTCTACGCCATCAAGCTCAACCATGGACACGCGACTCAACTATCGTTTTCTGTCTGCAGTTTGGGTGTAGGGCCAAACTCATCAATGCCATACATGTTCCAATTAACCAAAGTCACATCCAGTAGCTCTGGCACTAAATATTCATCTTATGATACATTTTGGTAAAGCCCAGATGTCCACACTTGCAGTGGGGTGAAGGATCTTTCAGTTGACAGTGGATGACTATCCCAGGAGGAAGAAAATTTGTCAAGTGCAGTTTGAATTCTTGGCAAGTAAACGTAGTGTAAGGCATATAGGTCTAGCTCATCATAATGATAAAGCTTGTTTGTTTCCTCCAGGTACATGAAAATGACCTAAAACATATCTATATGCATCCATCCAAAGCCTCTGGTTATGCACCAATAAGCCAGTAACTACTGGCTTGGAATCCAAACCACAATGCTCCAGTGACCATCTTGCAACACCAATATTTTCTATGCCATGATCAGTCCTTATTCGCAAAGGACATCTATATCACGTAGTTGATGTAAAAAAATTGGCTAGGACAGTGGCAGCTTCATTATTGGTTGTGCATTTCAAGAATGCTATAACTTGGGAGTAGCCATCCATAGCTCCATGAATGACAATTCTTCAACTCATTAATTTATGGTTGCCATCGAGATGCCTTCAATAGGAAAATAAATGAAAACTTAAGATATTCTAAGTTTTCAACTAATTTCATTGTTATAAACTGTAATTCTAAATTCAATTATTAGTAGTATATATTGGGGCCAAACCATCTGCGAGGTTTTTGTACGAATAATTTTTGAGGAAATGAGGAAATTTCAGTTTCCTTGATGGTAAAAGGGAAAAGTGAGGTAAGTGAAAAGCAAATGGAAATATTTGAATTTGCTTCACAGATGAAAGAGGAAATAAAGAAATTTCGATTTGCTAAAAGATCAGGGAACAAAGACAACAAAATAATTCGATTTGCATTGAGTTTAAAGGAAAAACAAATTTATTTTTAGTAAAAAGTCCACAAGGTTAAACTGTCAATCAAAGTCCGAACAATTGTAATTGGAAATCTTGACACATGAAAAATTTTGAGGAAATGTCAAATTGCTATATGATCAAGAAAAAAGGAAATCGAAAAAATAGATTTGCTTCCACTTGAAGTGAAAAACAGTTTTATTTTTAGTAAAATGTTCAAAAGGTTAATCCGTAAATCAAAATCTGAACCATTTACCATTGTATTTAGAAATCTTGACACGTGAATTAAAGGTTATTGACATTAATGCATCAAAGGGAAAAGGTTAATCTGTCAATCATAATCCTAAGAAATGTACTTTGAGACGTGAATTAAATTTTATTGAAACGTTAATGCATCAAAGGCAGAAGGTAAATCTGTCAATCTAAATTGGAACAATTTACACGTTAATGCATCAAAGGGAAAAGGTTAATCTGTCAATCAT
>JAADKT020539426.1:0-11944 GCA_011763395.2 Chrysaora chesapeakei | reverse complement strand
TGTTATTTGTTAGAGACATTCGTACGCAGTCTCTGTGAGCACGCGCGCACGCTGAAAGAACGTTCAGCCTTCAGCTTACACTGTTCACTGTTCACTGTTGTTTGCCGGTTCGTAATTCTACAGATGAAAAATCAGGTTTATAATGTTCTTTATGCCTATCATTAAATCGTTATGACTGAAAGAAGATGCAAAGATTGTGATTCAGTGATGATGTTGAGTATGGTGAGTTTAAACAGCGGGATTTGGATGTGCACAGACAAATTGGTAAGTGTGTGTTTTGGCCTAGCTAGGCCCGGCTTTCGGTATGTATATATGTATAAACCTTGGTTGGTACACCCAGACTAACTACTAGGCCATTTCTAATCCCGAAATCTGATGTGATGGTGTGAGAGTGATAATGTTGGTGCAGTGTTGGAGTTAGTGGAGTTAGGTACTTTGCACATGCAAGATAGACACCACACAGTGTTGTGATTGTGTGACTATGGCTGGCATCAGTTTAGTAGTTAACAAGCTGTCCTCTCACTCAACTTTTGTGTGCCCCTGGCCCTGTGTGATGCACAATGGAAATATGTTATTGCTGTGCACACGCCACACCCTGATAAAAATTGCTTGCAATTCCCATGTGCAGAGGAAAATTGGAAAGTTCATAAATTGCATGACACACTAGAAGAATGCAACTGTTCCACACCGGTAATGCAACTTTTGCATGTAACTCTTGCATAATGCAACCGTTACATGCAACTGTTGCATACAAGTAATGCAACCTTTGCATGCGATCATTGCATACCAGAAATGCAACCTTGGTATGGAACATTTGATACTGTTTCTGCACAGTAAAATGCCATAGGCATAAACGTCAGCACAAAATGGCAGTTTTGCCATGCTGACTTGAAATCATTCACTTGCCTCACTCGGTATATCTGTCTGAAAAAGACAAAATGGTCTGCACTCTGTCAGGAAGACCAGTAATTGTTATCATAAAACAAAGTATATAGAGAAAATAAATAAGACATTAAAATATTTGCTAATTAAATGTAATACAAGCTTGTGGGCTAAAATTATTAACAAAAGTATAACGCTGTGATAATGCATTATCTAAAGCATTATCTCCCTAATAAAATCAACATTCTGTATAGTGTAGTATAGCCCTCTTTGTAATGATACCCCATTCTTCAAGAAAAACCTATCCTTAACCCTGTCTTTAATTTCTCTCTACCCTGAACAATCATGTCCTTGGCCCGGCTGAGATAAAGCTGTTTTCAGGGGTAAATTGAACTCCTAACCCTGTCCATTTCCCTGTAAGAACTTCGATCAAATGCTCTTAGCACTGAATGCTATCTGTCATATTCAACCTGATGTCTCATTAACTCAAGTAAACTTTCATTACCCTTGTTCTCACAAAATAATCCCTTAAATGACAAGTCTTAAGTAGATCAGTAAATATAAAGTAAAGATGAGTGATAAATAGAAATAAAATACCAAAATTGCTATCCTGTGTCTGAGAATGAAGACTTCAAAAGATATGATTTTCCATCATTTGGAAGAGAATAATCGGGGTGAGCAGAATTTGTAATATCAATTGTTGTTTATCCTGCATAGTTGCTCTCGCTGTCTTCGTAATTCCCATAAGTAATATCCCTTAACCCAGTTGACATTTCTTCGTCCTTCATACTGTAGTTATGGGCTGTATATTATTTTGTTTGTGTGGTCTTCTCAAAATAGATTTGGGGCCCCTAATATTACTGATTTGTCAACCAAATAGAAGCAACTTCTGTTTTAAGAACGTTTATGTATCTCAATGCTTAAGACTTTTTAATTCTTCTTTTTTACATAAGCCATAACAACATCTTCTATGACATTGCTGTATCTTTGCAAGCTTAGGTGAACCTTTCAAAGGGTAAACCCAAGCCTGTAACAAATGGGTATGCAAGGGGGCGTGGCACCTCTATTCAAGACGAATTCAATTGAAAATGATTTTTATTGCCATCGTAGAGTACCTGGCTTGTAAGGAATTGATCCTAATTGACTGGCAATTAACAACTTGTAGTTCATAAACTGCACGCCCATTTTGTCATATATGCAGCCCCTTTAGTGCAGACCCTTGCTTTAGAGAGCTTGCATTGCCTCTCAACAATGCTTTGCTCATATCATCGAGTATTGTGCTTAAAAAAGAAACTTGTTGACCTCATTCTTTGGAACCATTAATTTAGATTTTTCACATTTTTTGCTTTTCTTCCAGTGCAACTTTCCACTGAATTCTTCAGAGTTGGAGAATTATATGGAGACCATTAAACCTATGTTTAATGAAGCTAATGATACTTCAAAACAATGTGGGATTGACCGGACAACACTTTGGAATAATCCACACAAAATGAGATCAACAAAAGCATTATCTAGTTCTTCAAGAACAACCAAATCATCAACTAATTCTACTGTATCAAGCAATGATGACAGCACATCAAGATTGTCAAGCAATAAACCATGTACCAAGGTGTATCCTTTATGGAAAAATGATAAAACTAATCTCTGTTGGCTTGATGCATCACTTGCATTGCTGGTCACTAATCAGCATATCAAAAGAAACTTAATTGAAAGTTCAATAGACAGCAAACTGCGGCTGTTTGTATCTGAATATATAAAATGTCAAGAATCATTTTCCATCAAACATGACTACAATTCTGTCAGAGATAAACTGTTGAAAATGAGAAAAGATATTTGGAAGACTTTGCAGCCTGAATTGGCTCTGAGTCTTGGTCAGTTTGATTCTCCGCTGTTTTCATTGCAATCTCTTTTTAAACTGGATCCAAAACTGTTTGAAATGACAGCTTGCCAGTACCGGCATGACTTTCAGTGTATAAAATGTGGATTTGTGAAACAAAGCAGGTTAGTATCAACAATTTACATTCTTTATGACCCAGTGTCAGAGGCGGAAACTATGGAGGTTAGGGGGAGCTTGAGCCCCCTGCCCCCCTTTCTTTTTCTCCTGCAGTAAGAAATACTTGAATAGAGAGCAAAGTTTTACCGTTGCAACTTATAAGTTGACCAAAATTCCAACTTTACAGAGTTAGTATTTATAGACTTTGACAAACCTTGTGATTTATATCGTAGTTTAATTTTTAACATTCATAACTAGACTAGCAGAAAATTCTAAGTCATATCACAACACGAGTATTTATTGGCAAAATTGTATAGTTGTATTTCTTTGCCTTTTAATTGAATGTTTTCTCTTATTTATCTCAACAGGAAAGAGAGCTGCTTGCTGTCAGTTCCAAATTGTACAGATAATCTTCATGTGCCAAACCGTATTGGGTTTGTTAGAGACTGCTTCAAATGCAAAAGCCCAGATCAAATTAACACCATATCTATTGAAAAGTAAGTCTTTGATTAATCCTATTGGCTATCCTGCTGTATCTTGCAGGCTGATTGGTGCAAGCACAATGCCTATTCAGCGAGACTTTCTGGTTGGTGCTTTCGATCTGTTTCTGGGTATAAATTCCACCTATTTCAATTGTTTCGGTCTGTTTATAACGTTTACACTCCAAGAAGTGTCAGGCAACAAGTTTCAAGTATGTCCGTAAATGATTCTCTTTTTTCTCACAATTTTGAGAAGTAAGTATTAGAAATATGGATCAACCATCTATGGAACCATTCAATTCATTCAAATCCAATTACCAAGTACAACAATTTCAATATTAAATTATATTTTACTATAATGAGGCCGTTTCTGGACCATTTTTCATTTTCGTGAAATGAGAAATTTTCTCGCGTGAATCTAAGCGCTCGCGTCTGGCTTGAAAATGCTTTCTACGGTGGGTGAACTAGTTATTCACATATTGATGGCGTAATAGCGTGTTTGATGATGAAGAAAGTTATCCAAATCTCTCCAAAGTCTCTCGGAATCATCAAATTTTGGTTGTCGTGGAGTGATAAGAAACTTTCCCAAGTTCGTCTTTTATAGGGCAAAGAGAAAACCAAATTTTTTTCAATGCCTCCCTAATTTTGGCACTTTAATTTTTCTCTTTCTTGATGTGACTAGAAAATCTCTCAAAATTTGTATGTTTTTTCAGATCTGCAGATTTCATAGCTATTCACTGTACTGATGGTTTCAAAAAGTCGAAACTTTGGAAGGATTACTTACCATGGAAAAGAAATGAAGGAGATGTTGAATATTTTGTGTCTCATATTATACAATACACTGGAAGTCACTACATTCTTTGGTCTTTTGACTTAAAAAGTAAGTTCCATTATTTGTTATTTGTCTATTTATATCTTATAGATTGAAATAAATATCTCAGTATTATTGTGCTGAAGCCGAAAAACAAAAAAGTCAAATGGGAAGAGAGTTACTTGAGCTGTATGTAGGTTCTGTTGAAGAGTAACTCAGCACTTTCATTGAAGCTCTATAGCGAAAGGGGTTAAACGGAATATAAGTTAAACGAAAGGAAAGCCATGGGATGTGTGAAGTGGAGAGTTACTCGGCAATTTGATTGAGATCTATTGCTCAATGGAAACGTCCTTAGGCTCTCTGATCATGCGGTTCAGGTTCGAATCCCATCTACCGTGTTGACAGAAAGAGTTTGTTTTCTCCCTTCTGGACTCTTCAATTAATTCTATTGGTCTTCCGGCTGTATCTCGCAAGCTGATTGGTGTTTAAAACACAATGCCTTTTCAGCTTCACTTGTCTGACTGGTGCATTTCGATCTTCATCTGGCTATAGATTCCGCTTTAATCAGAGAATAATCATTGATTATAATGCTCTCTTTTCATTTTAGATGAGCGATGGCTAAAAGCAAACGACTTGGAAAACCCTGTTTGTACCTTCAAATACAAAGAACCAAATTTCCCTGAACAAGAAGCAAACATTGTCGTTTGGCAAAAAGTAAATGACTTCTCCAGCCTTAGAACTGATAAATATAATAACGAAAAGATTTTGGAGTCTCTAACGTTAAAAACATCCTCTATATCATCATCGTCGTCTTCTTCATCTTTGGATAACACAACAAAGTGTAGTGGAATGATGGCTACTAGGCCTAATATGATGAAGAAATGGTTGAAAAAGGTCAGCACAAAACCTGTTGTTTATGAATGTGATGATGAATTAGATTCCAAGTGTCTCAAAGAACAAAGTCAAGCTTTGGGTCGTTATAAACCGTACGTTTCAAAACGGGATAGAAAGCAGAGCTCTTGTTGTGAAAAAAATGAGGTCTCGAAAAAGAATGTTGACATCAGCAAAGAACAGTGCACTCAGAATGAAAATATATCTGTATACACAAATATTTCAGGACAGAAAAATGGGTTGTATAGCTTTGATGAAACTCAGACCCTTAATATTCATAGCCAGTTATCAAGTCAAGATCCCATCAGAGCAGAATTCGATAAAAAAGAAATGTTTTTTGACAGTGCCTATTCATCGCCAATTTCAGACGCCAGTGATGTCTATAATCATGATAATAATAATGCTTATGTCAGGAGTGGTTCGCGTAATGTTACACGAAGTAATGCATTTGATGCTGCCATGGAGATGGTTGATGATCTGTTCAGAGGAAGGACCCCTGCTGAACTCGAGTCTTTGTCATTTTCAGAAATACCGTCAGAAGAAAACTCTCTAAATTATTTTGGAACTGAAATTGATATCAATAAACTACTGTAGAATATTGAATTGAATTTGTTCTGTGCGACTACAAGTTGAAACTCCACACAAGTACTTCAACCTTACCTTTAAAACCGTCCAATTTTGGTTTCTAGGTCAGTCTTTAAAGAAGGACCACACCTAACAATGTTTGAACGTCTGGCCATGTCAAATAAACATTGCTTGACAAGCAGTGAAATTTGTTTCGAAATGTTTTGAAAAAGTTCAAAAACTTTTTCGCTAAAGCAAACAGTGTTTGGTGAACAATGTTTTGCGACATTGCCAAACGTTGAAACATTGAGTAAGTTTCAAATGTTTGACAAACAATGTTTGATCGCTTGGTCAGATCCCTAAACATATTGTAAAGAGGTTTTGGATTGGGACAGATTCTGCAATCGATATGCTTGGTTTTGTATGTCTGGAAATCGTGCTTAATTGGTGATGAACTCCGATTATCGTAGGTTTGGCAGGTTTCTAAGCCTTCTGTTCTAAAAATCGGTTCCTTAGGACCTTTTTCTTCGTGTTCTTTTTTCCGCAGACTTCCGAACGATATAAAGCCCGTCCTTTTGGATAAATCTTGAAAAACCTGAGCTTGAAAAACCCCTTGTCTTAGACCTTAGCTTCGAATAGAAACGTGTAAATTTTGTTGCTCGTTTTCTTACGCTCCTTATCAATGCAACCTGTCATCTGTCGTTGGCAATTTTGTTGTATTTTTATATTAGCTATTTAGCATCTGTAAATATTTTATACAAGGTATGTATTCATAAATTAAAATTGATGCCAATGTAAATATTAGTCTTTTCAAAAGACGTTTTGTGTTTTCGTGTATAGATTTTGTACAAGAAAAATTTTGCGTTAGAAAGTGAACATTCCTGACTGATTTTTGTTGAAATTTCTCTTTCGTTCTTGTTGTATGGTTTATTTAGGTCAATCTTTTGCCACGCTTGACCAACTTTCACCCCTTCTTCCCCTTTTCCCCTTTATCTTTGTCAAAACCTTCGAAATACCACCGTAATTTACCAAAAATAGCCTGCGGTGCGAAGGTGAAAGCGCTCAACAAGAGGTTTGGCGGGTTGATTTGCGCAAACAATTTCGCGGTTTTTCTAAGAAAATGCGAAGGAGCGCGTCCCCGCAGCATCTTGTAATTACTACATGAAGTACTTGATTAAATGATTACTGTATTCGTTGCTTAGCGATAATTGAACGGGCCTAAATTATAGACGGTGTTTTGCTAAAGTTGAACAAAAATTAGTGGTTGGAAAGAATGGAAACGTCCATCGAGGAGCAAAAAGTAGAGAATGAAGGACCGTCTGTAGACTCAAACAACCAGGAAGACCGCATTGCAGCTCGAAGATTGCGAATTCTGAAGCGCATTGAGGCTGCTAAAAGGTTGGATGAAGTGGCGTGGCCTAACTTTTACTTGACTTCTTTAAGCAGAAGTCAGTCAAATAAAGCCTAGTCTACATCTCTATCTATCTCTACTAATATCTAGAGACTGATCCTGATCCTTTTATATTTCATTTTAGAGAGGCTCTTGGAGAAGATTTATCTGTGAAAGAACCAAAGAACACAGAACAAGAGCAAAGGAAAAGCAGCAAACAAATTGAAGAAAGTTATCAAGTATGAATTGAATTAATAGTTCAGCTCCTATAGGGCTCCTATATATCCTATTCATTTTTAAGGTGGTATTGTGGTATAGTCCAGGTAGCTCGTGATGCCAAGAGCTCATTGAGGTTGGGGTTTCGATCAATGCTTGTTAATAAAATGTGTAGGAAAACATTAAACCTAAAGAAATAGAGTTAAACCTAAAGAAAACGTTATGACTGATTCCATTCTTAACCTTTAAGAGACTTGTGAAACTGAAAAATGATGGTTCAGAACTTGTCAGTAATGTTCAAGTTGCATGTCATGCAAGAGAAGATATCCGCAGATCAGAAGAAGATGAAATCAAAAGACAAAGGTAATCAAATAAAGTAGTATTCGTGTGCTAAGATCACCTTGACCTGATTGATTATTTGATTGACTGATTGATTGATGGATTGATTGATTTATTGATTGTTTGATTTATTGATTGATTCTTTGATTTATTGATTGATTGATTGATTCTTTGATTGACTAATTGATTCCTTGATTGATTGATTCTTGGATTGATTGATTCTTTGATTGATTAGTTCAGTGATTACTTGTTTGATTGATTTGTTGATTGATTAATTTTTTTGATTGATTGATTCTTTGATTGAGTGATTCTTCAATTAATTGATTGATTGATTGGTTCTTGGACTGATTGATTCTGCAATTGATTGTTTGATTGTGTAACTGATTGATCGATTCTGTGACTGATTGATTGAGTTTGGTTGATTGATTCTTGAGTTTTTGAGTGAAAAAAAAAAGATGATTTGCTTGTTTGACTGATTGATTGATTGATTGGATTATTCAGTGATAATTAATCAGATGTTTTCTTGTTTACCGCAGGATTGAGCGACTAGAGACGGAAGCAAAATCTGCTGTCGATAAATTTGAAGAGGTACAGTCTTTTTCAAAGATAATTTCGTATTTTCATCAACTAACACTAGACAGAATAAAATAAGATATCTTGATGTAAACGTCATTCCAAAATTATTTTTCAGATCACTAAGAAATGGGATCTAGCATTATCAAAAGAGACTCCGCAAGAACTTCATGAGGTTTGCTGATTTTCATTTACTGTCTTCTTGTAAGATTTCAAATATCGTTGGCGTAGGTTGGGTGGTTTAGATGCTAGATTTTGACCAGGCCTACTAGAGTTCGAACTCCACTATCACCTCACCGGAATCATGAACTACCACCCAGTAATGAAGTAAGCCCTTTTTTCATTCGTCGTCAGGAAATGAGTACCCATGATATTCATTCTAGAATATCAGCGTAAAGGGCACAAGCTGCAGATCCACATTCGGTGTATACATACCAGAATGCCTGACCTGCTTTAACAAAATAAATATTGCCGATTGAGATGTTTGTTTGTGACTTATCGATCGAGAGCCAAACATTCGACTATTTGGCCCTGAAAACTGTACTTTGCGAGCAAACAATTTCAAATTTTTAATATTCTTTATTCGCTTATTTTCTACTATTTAAAAGCTATCCTATTGTGTGGCCTTGTGATGGAGTGCTTGGCCACGAGTGGCGAGGCCTTGGGTTCAAGCCAAGGCCAATTCATTCCAAAGTCATTCCAATGGCACTCATTGCCTCTCTGCTTAGCACACAGCATGAAGGGTAGGAATGAGGAGCACACAGCATGAAGGGTAGGAATGAGGGAAAGTGGCCTTGAGATTTTGATCAGGGAAAGGAGTGGCACCCACCCATACCTTCCTTGTAGCAGCTATTGAAAGTCGAGAGGACCCTTCGGGCCAGGGCGATCGAGAGGCAAAGCAGGCCCCGGGGTAATGTAATCATACCGGGCATTTAAGAGGTTTCATAAAGGAAAAATTTAGAGAATTTCAATTTTCTCGGCTACTTCATAGCACGGGCCCTGGACCTATGACAACGCTTCTCGGCGGTACTGCTTCGGGCCACATCCGACTATGGGTGATCGGCTTACTGATTAACTTAAAAGCAATGGAGATCGCTGAATATCTTCTGTTTTTCCGCAGATGCTAATGGAACAAACGGCAGCATGTGATGCAATGGTCGATGAGAAGAATCGTCTTATCAACGATTTGCAAACGGTAATAGGTTTTTCAGATTTATAGATATGCCGTGTTTAACATTGGAAAAAATCTAGTTTTGAATTCATAAAATCTTAGATTTGTAAAAACTTCCAACTTGGCAGTGCTGTAGGAATGGAAAATTTTTGGAGGGGGGCAGCATTGCTCTTCAAACATACGTTAGGGAAAATAGGCATCCGTACAGCCAATACATCAAAATACTAGATTTTGTAAATATTATGGGGGGCACAAGCCAGATCTGCACCTTAGTGCCTGCGGGCCTGATCCTTGGTCATACTAAAAGATCAAAGATATTTCCGCTCTTTTTCGGTATTAGTAGTTTGTCTTAATTAGCCAGTGATTGTTCTGCATACTAAAGCTACCAAATAGAAACTTTTTTGCCGAGCAGATTCAGCGCTACTTGGCTTCAGATTTCAATGCAATGAGATTCTCAAGCTCGCTCCTCTGTTTTTTCTTTACCTTATTGATGTATCCTTAGTCTTAACTGCAATGCAGTATTATTATTTCAAGCTTGGAATCTTACAAATGCCTGTTTCTTATGTCTAGGAACTCAAGAGCAAAGATGATCAATACGTCAAAGATTTAAGAAAACAGGTAAGACTCAATAAGATTATTGCTTTACTAACTTGATAATATCGTTTTTTTGTTGGGGCGCTTACGTAAAAATCCGTTACTTGTTTTTGCTGTGATTTATAGGCTGAAGATATCGATCTGATGATAGAAAGAATGGAAGAACAAGTCAAGACATTGCTTAGAGCATATCGAGAAGAACTGCTGCAGATTGAAGTAAGATTACTGTTACTTTTACAGAATTTTAGACAGTCCATAAAGTAAATTATGTTTCGATATAGCCTATCATTAAAACATAATGGGCTATTGCTTCGTCAGTTGCCTTTTGTAATTTTTCAGGCTGCAGTTTCTCGCATGCCTATTTTCCTGATTAATAGTGGGGACTTACTTAACGTTTAACAGCTTAATTTTACAAGCTATTTAAAAAATCAAGAGACAGCAATTAAGCAAACAGGCAATCTCCCTTTGTTAAGGCACGTTAGAGTATTGGGCCATGCAACTGAAATGGATCTTCAGCTTGTGCTTCCCAGTCTTATATTCAAGAAGAAATTCCCTGGGTACTAATTTACCGTTCTGGGGAAGGAGTGACGAATAAGTTGGCTGTAAGCTTTTAGAAAGTGATTAAGACGAGGGAAACCACTGAATATTTTTATGCCTGGTAATTAACTGTTCCGTAAAACGTCCTTAACTGAGACATCATAGTTCCAAAAACACAAATGGTTTCCATAGAAGCCTAAAAACAAAGAAGTAATTTCGCTCTAAAAGTTGCATAATTTTTCTCTTGAATGCTCAAGAAATTTGTAATTTTTTTCCAGAAATCCTTCGAAACAGAAAGACGAGAGCTAACTGAAAATCATCAAAAACGTTGGGAAAGTCTGATGAGTCAAAGAAGAGAAAAAGAGGTTTGAAGTTCTAAATTTACTTACCTCTTGTAATAAAGTATTCATAATAACTAAACATCTAGATCTGACTTAGCAATTTTAGACAATGTATAAACGCCTTTTAAAGAGAACTACGTGGCTGAGATTTGAATCAAAGTTTTCTGCTATCTCAGAGTTTTAGATGAGAAGAGAGGTTTGTATATTTAAGATGAGAGAGCTCTCTATGTTTCAGGGAAGGAGATGTGTTCATTTCTTTTAGAGGAGAGGGTTTCACTTGTTTTAGAGGAGGAGAGGGGTTCATTTGTTTTAGAAGGAGAGAGGTCTCTAGGTTTTAGAGAAGAAGAGGGTTTCATATGTTATAGGAAAGGAGCGGGGCTCATATTCTTTAGAGAAGGAGAGAAGTCCCTATGTTTTAGAGGAGAGGGGTTATATGTATTAGAAAAGGAGAGCGGTTCATATGTTTTAAAGAAGAGGAGAGGCTTATATGTTTTAGAGAAGAAGAGGGTTTCTTATGTTTTGGAAAGGGGAGAGCTCAATTTTTTTTAGAGAAGGAGAGGCTAAAGGAAGCTTTTAAAAACTTTCCTAAAGAAAATGTTGTTTAATTATTTTCAGGCTGAGAATATGAAATCTAGAGAAAACCAAGTTGATGATTTTGAAAATCAGTTGCAAAAATTACGAGTTCAAGATGCTGAAGAATACAATATGGTGAAGATTAAACTTGAGACTGATGTTCAGGTTCACATTCATAAATATTTATGTTCTATTATGTATCTGAAACTATTATACGATATTTCGTCGAATAGCACCCTCCCTCGAAGATGATCTCCCTTTGGATTGAGATGCCCATCAGGTTGGTCCCAGACACTAACTGGATAGTAAATGTGCAAGCCCTTGATGGGATAAATCGAGGGACACGTTTTGCTAGATGCTGCAACACTTATTTTTCATCAGAACGTTACTTTATTCATATTTGTACATTAATAGACCTTTTAAAAGAGGCCTGGATCGGGTGCGACATTTTTCTGGAAAATGGTAGACATTTCGAGTAAGGGAGTCATCCCCGCGCGCAACAACTAAAATTACCAAATTCAAATTCAAATTCATTTAATTCAGCAACAAATTACAGGTTATATACTGCTACTCAAATTAAAGACTTTCTA
>JAADKT020539315.1:0-11953 GCA_011763395.2 Chrysaora chesapeakei | reverse complement strand
TCGGATCTTAATATCTCGGATCTTAATTTCTCGGATCTTAATATCTCGGATCTTAATTTCTCGGATCTTGGATCTTGAATCTTGAATTATACCATCCCCGGCGATTTTGACATTCTCGCATTGACGCATTATTTGACCTTTTATAGGATGTTTTTGACAAATGACTCAGTTCATCTAAACAAGTCACATTTAATTAGTTTCAACATCACACAGAGAATCAGAAGAATTGGGATTCGATGATGAAAAATCGGCAAGAATTATTCCTAAAAGTTTCTTCAAGTCGTTTTTATGTCGCTTCTCCACGCTTGAGATTCAACATCTGCAACATAAAGACACTGAATAAGACCAGATTTTCTTCGTTTTCGCAAATAAAGCTTAATTCTAGGAGATATTATACAAAGAACTTGGATATCACCGCGCAAACCACGTAAACACGCAACGCAGATGATTAACATCATCAATCTATCAGCGGTTGGATTGTTTTTATTCAATGACAGCCACTAAATATCAATTATGTGATTAGCAGAATCAAGATATTTTTATTTAAAGATCGCTAAAAACTTTTGAGAAGCGTGATTTTAAGGAATCAGAAGAAACGAGGTGCGTGAAATTACGGGCGTCTTGACGAGACAAGGAGCGTGTGGAGGCGCGCGCACGCGATCGCGCGCCTTAAACTGAGAGGACTGATACATAATTCTTAAATAATGTAAATATTTAAATAACATACTTTGAATAATTTTATTTTCAGATTAAATGGAGACCTGTTTTATGGGGAATTGGAATACAATTTTCTCTTGGACTTCTTATCCTAAGAACGAAGCCAGGCTACTTCATGTTCAAATGGCTTGGTGATCGTGCTGCAAAATTCCTGAGCTTTTCAGATGCTGGTGCCCATTTTATCTTTGGAAAAAACCTTTTGGCCCATCCATTCGCATTTAAGGTTTGTTTTGTCTCGCTATTTAATTCTGTTCATTTGGCAGGAAGATTCTTTTTGCAATAGTTTTTATTTTCATTTCTGTGGATGGGTGCAACCATGAAGTTTCTTATGCCTTGAGAAAGAAATCACTGAAGTATCTGTCAAATTATATGAATGCTTATTTTCACATCAAGAATGATGTTTTGGGAGAATTTTCTACCAATTACAGAAATGGTCAGGTTCAAAATGTGGAACCTGCAGAATCAGCAGAAACCACAGGCTTTTCATCCACTTGAGGGACTGCACATTAGGTCTCCACAACAAAAGGCCAAAATCCAAGATGTGGATCTTGCAGCACTTCACTCTTAAAAATGCTGTTTTGCAGCTGTTATGTAGCAAACAAAAAAGTTTGACTTTTTCCGGGACTTTTTCTTTGTTCTTTTAAACTTAAAATTTTTTTATGTTTTTATTCCAGGTTCTACCAGTTGTTGTATTCTTCAGCTCTTTCATATACATGGTTTATTATCTTGGTGCGATGCAAGCTGTTATAAAGCGTATTGCTTGGTTGATGCAATGTACGCTTGGCACGTCTGCTGCAGAGTCATTAAATACTGCTGGCAATATCTTCATTGGACAGGTGAGTGCCACTCTTTCATTACAAAATCTGCTCTTTGAAGCTGTAAAATATGGGCCAGGTCTAAAACGTAGATGTCATGGATATCGTGGACATGTCTGCGGAAACAATGTCCGCATTTTAGGTTTTCACATTGGGAAAAACTAAAACACGGCCATCACAATCATTATCAAATTTGAAGTAATAAAGTGTTAATACGCGTGTTTTCATCATACTTATTGAAGTTTAGTCAAGAATATGAGCAAGAAATGACCAACTAGGTGTTGCCCCCTTTAAGAAAATGTCAATCAGATCAAGAAAAGACATGTATAAGGGGACATTGACTTGGCGGACATGAGATCGATTCCACAAACAAACAGCAAGTCACAAATTTAACTCATTAATCATTTCACAGAATAGCCTGGATCAAGTTAGGACCTAACATGCTTAACTAGCTTTTAATACCTTTGTTATACTTGTCTTTTTGGATTCACTTGACATTTTTGCAAGGGGGCAACACCTTGTTCGATATCTCGTTGCTCATATTCTCATCTAAACTTGAATAAGTATGATGAAAACCTGCTTATCAACAATTAATTATTTCAAATTTGATAATGTCAACGATGTCCGCATTTTAGGTTTCTCGCCATGTGAAAAACTAAAACACGGACATTTTTGCAGAAATGTCAGCATGTCCGCAATGTCTGCGTTTTATACCTAGCCAAACAAAATACTCATAGTGTTGCCCATTCAAATGTAAGAGGAAAATTTTCAACCTGGTCGTCAATTTTGGTTGAATTCGACTGAATATCCCATTCATTTCATTTGTCAGAGAAATTATGTCATTTTATGCATGACAAGTATATCTAATGACAATCGTGCACACCAAATAATTGCAAAACCTTTGTCAATTTTAAGCAAAGTACAGCCACCTTTGAACACCAAAGGTCTGGCTGACTGTTTCTGATTGTTGAAAGTTGATTGTGATCAAGATGTCTTTCAGGAGACACGGGTCAATATTATATGCTTGTGTCATTCAATCAAATCTGAGCAAATGTGATCAAATGCACAACATTTGTTTAAAGAGCATTCTGATTTAAAAAATAGGAATTTCTTCACAAAAACAGTGAAGTTATCACTTCTGGTAGAAACTAATTTATGCCTGGGAAATGATGCAGATGCAACCTATTTTAGTACAAACCTTAATTACTGCCTTGTTTCTTTATCCATTAATTAACTTCGGTTTTACAGACTGAAGCACCACTGCTGATTCGACCTTTCTTGCCTGATCTGACAATGTCTGAATTGCATGCTGTCATGACAAGTGGTTTTGCAACAATTGCTGGAAGTGTCCTTGGTGCTTATATTTCATTTGGTGTTCCTGCAACCCATTTATTGTCAGCCTCTGTTATGAATGCCCCTGCTGCACTTGCTGTTTCAAAATTGATTTATCCTGAGACGGAAACACCAAAAAGTAAAAATATTGATGACATCGTTATTGAGAAAGGGTAAGTTGAGCTTGGCGTCATTTGTCATATTTGTCGTGTGTTAAACCTGATTGCTTAACAGGCTGCTCTGTTTAAGGGTCGCACTACTTCACATTCTCCTTGTCTCGCCAAGATGCATGTAACTTCAAGCATCTTGTTTCTTGTGATTCCTTAACATCACGCTCCTCAAAGTTTTGAGTGATCTTCAGAATCTAAAATATCTTGTAATCTGGTAATCGCATATTTGTTATTTGCTTGATGTTATTGAATAAAAACAATGCAGCCGCTAATTGATTTATGATGTTAGTCATCTTCGTGATTTGGGTGGTGATATCGGAGTTCTTTACATAATATCTCATTGTGCAGTTGACTTTTTTTGCAAAAATGAAGAAAAGCTTGTCTTATTAGGTGTCTTTATGCTGCTTACGGTGAAGCTCAAGCGCGGAGAAGCAACGAGAAGAAATGATTCGGTAGATTTTCATCATCGAATCCAAATTCTTCAAATTCTTCATGTGATCTTGCAATTGAGCCAATGTGAACTCTTCAAAATGATTTTAATGAATAGCACAAATAATTCGAGCAAAATGTTGTTTCTAGGTCAGAATCGGGGTTCTTAAAAACATGTGCTAAACATGGGCATCAAGTTGTGCGATCAACCCTCTAAAATACTCACAGAGAGGCATGGCTTAATATTTTTTGGTTACTAGGCAAGCACAATATTATTTCCAATTCTTAGTGTTGCCAATGGAAGTACGTTTTTGGTACTTATTTTGCCGTTCTGTCGTTGCTAATGTTGACTGATGGCTAAAATTTGAAGAAGAGAAATACTTAGAAAGGACATAAGAGTAATAATGGGGACCACCTTTCATTTAACTTAGCTCACAAAGAAGTACATTACCTGGGCCTTATCAAGTCTATATACAGGGTGGCCCATAAAAAAGGGACCCCCTTGGGTAAATAATTTCGGAATATATTATCTCAAGGAGGAATTATATCAAATTTATATCAGGTAATATTCAAGTCAAGTGCGCTATCGTGTAGAAATATGTTGATGATAAGAGCTTCCATCTTGGCACAATGGGACATTAATTTCATGATGTCTAAAAACCAGCTGTTTGTATTCCATCATTGCGTACTGTACTGCAATCGTGCGTGAAGGAGAATCATTATCCCAGATTAAAATTTTCACGACCATTAATGTATGGTCAGTCATACTAGAGAAGTGTATTGAGCAGAATTGAGGACATTTTAAATATCATTTGACCAAAAGAATGAGTTATTGATTTTTCTGTTTTGTTGCGTAAGGATTACGTAAGGGTATAAAGTTGCATATTTTGTTACAGTACGTTTTTGGGGTGTAAAGTTTTAAAGTCAATTTATTCAGAGATACTAACCCATATCATCAGGATATTTACATGAAATATCTCACTTGGGTTGAATATCATGTAGTACTAATTTCATGAAATTCCAACTTAAGAATAAATTATTAATAAATTATTTAGTTAGGGGGTCCTTTTTTGAGCCACCCTGTAGATTGCTTGCGAAACCAGGGCAAATTTGGAAATATGAATTTATATGAAAGAAAGGATTTCTAGGTTATGCAACTTATTCTATTGATTGCAGAAAAGAGAAGAACCTTGTTGAAGCATTGGCTGCTGGTGCCAGTATGTCTATATCATTGGTTGCAAACATTGCTGTTAATCTCATTGCTTTCGTTGCTGTTCTTGCCTTTATTGATGCAATCCTCATGTGGCTTGGCAGCATGGTTGGTGTTCCAAATCTCACTTTTGGGGTAGGTAAACTTTCTGTTTATTCTTGTGAAAAGCAACCACAGTAGTTCGATATAAAACTTTCTTTAATATTTTTTAAGCAATTCTCATCTAGATGTGGTATTATCTATCTATTTTTAGCTGATATCTGCATATGTTTGCATGCCGTTTGCTTATGTAATGGGTGTTGAATGGAATGATGCTTTTAAAGTGGGTCAGCTACTCGGTGTAAAGACTTTCCTCAATGAGTTTGTTGCATATCAAGATCTGGCAAAGCTTATCAAAAACAGAAAAATGGGACTTGATGGACCAAGTATATCTGTAAGTTTTGTTTTTGAAACACTAAAAATTACACTTCGCTTTCTTTTAAGCATAACCCATTTTTTTAATCTTGTCTAAGTCGTAATTTGTACCATAAATATCTAACATATTGTTAAAGAGTTACAATCCAATTTATAAGAGGTTTATGGTACATTGATATGATACCAAACATAGTCAACATTATGTTACATTATTTTACCTTTTTTTATGACATGTTTCTGTTTGGTAGAATACTTTATTAAATAATGCCAAATACAAGTATATAATTAGAAAAATAAATAACTGCTAAATCAAAAGCAGATTTAGATTTAATTCACACTAAAAATTATGATAAAGTAATGTATATTAAATTTTTAATTAAAATGATAAATTTTTATGACATGTTTTGGCTGTGGAAACTCGGCTGTTTCTCAGAGAATTTTCTCAAAGAATCACCCAAATTGTGCGGAAAATTACAACGAGGATTGTTTTCGAATAATTGGCAAGGCTAGATCCTCGTTTCATGTCAGCATTTTGGAATGTGTCCACATCAAAACCAAAAATCCGATTCTGTGTTGACAGAGAGTTCGTTTTCTCACTTGAACTCTTCAATTAATTTTCATTGTTCTTCCCGCCTAAAGCTGATTGGTGTTTAAAACACAATGCTAATTCAGCTTTTCTTTCCGATTTGTGCATTTCGAGCTGCATCTGGGTATAAATTCTGCCTTAGTCTATTGTTTCGGTATGTTTCTGACGTTCATACTCTGAGGAGTGTATCGCAATTTTAAAGAATTTTATGTGAAATAACTCTTATTTAATTCTGTTGCTGAATGAAATAATGTACTTTTATTATGTAGGTAAGATCAGAAACAATAGCAACATACGCCCTGTGTGGATTTGCAAATATTTCTTCGATTGGTATACAGATTGGAGGCATTAGTGCCCTTGCGCCTTCTCGTGCATCTGATTTGGCTAAAATAGCATTCAAGGCCCTTATAGCAGGCACTATTGCTTGCTTTATGACTGCATGTGTTGCAGGTAAGCTATGGACACTTAATATGTTTTCATCTATTGTTTTTGGGAGAATTTTAGACGTTTGCTTTTGGCTCTGCCCTTCCTTCTGTCTGACTATTTGAAAACGTTCCTACTTCACCTTTTTAAAATTTTTTGCATAGTTGGGTTTGGTCAGAAGAACGCTTTCTGGTTGATTTTACCGTTAACCTTTATCGTATTGAAACAATTAGCCATTTGGACAATTAGCCTTCTTGTGCATTAGAAGCAAATGCTCCTACAAAAACTAGGATGTTGTGGAGAAATATATACCCTCATGTGAACAAGGAACTTCGGAAAGCTTTTATGAATAAACAAATTGAAAAAACATTAAGCGAGAAGAAAATATAATGACCAGAGGAATCTTGTTGTGCATCTAAATATCAGTAAAGACAATAAATCGACAAAAAAAATTTTGAAAACGATGACCAATATCTTAAAAAATCCAGTAAGTGAGGAAATTGTGCTAATTGAAAATGAGAAAATGATAACCAAGTATGAAGATATTTGTGCTTGTGAGCATATTGCAGCATTTCCTGCAGTTTGGAAATCGCTGCTAAATTCAAGTAGATCGTTCAGGTGGTGACGCCATTATAGAAATAAAACAATTAGTGAAGGCAAAGGAAAAACACATGATTATTGCAATCAAACAAAAATGTAGGGTAGCAGGCGGAAAATTTGAGTTTGACTCTAAATTGGATTTTGAGGATGTTTCGTTAATAATGAGCCACAGCTTTCTCTTCTTCTTTTCAAATTGTCTCTAGTACTCCATGCTTGCTTCATGCAATTAATTGGTAAAAGGCGTGGCTTTATCGCATGGTGGGCTGTAGGCATGAAGAATAAACAGGACGAGCTAAAAGAGAATAACGACTGAGCAATGAAAACTCTAAAAGTAAAGGCTGGCATAAGGTGATGTGGTGTTGTAATCGTACCGGCTAGCTCACAGTGTCAGTTGTTCAGTTAGATCAGGTTTGAAGCCCCAGTCACGATAGGGCCCCATCCAGGGTCGAGATATCGGTTGTTTATATACTTTGGAAATCCTGGCCACTGGTGCTAAAAACACCATTTCAACTTCGTCCGAGGCATGTTACCAAAATCGATAAGAAAGGGCTGGCTTGTGTATGATACATTACTGTAAATCTCCTTTATTTATTATTTTGATGTTTTTAGGTATTCTTTATGAAGAGTCGATAGAGGCAGTAGCATCGTCTGTTGTATTATCAAATGCAACAAATAGTATTCTCAACAGCACAGCTCAACCAATCACCACGATGCTATCAACACTCAATTATACTCAAGCAGTAAATTCAACATATATCCCTAACCTGTCTACGTCATTGTTTAACTTAACTGGAATGTTGTAAATAACAAAATGTACGGTTTATCGTCGCGTTACACATATTAGCATTGTTGAAACGGCTTTGGGTAGACTTGCTGCCTTCTAAAAGCCCTTGTAACACCTCTTGCTGCCTTCTAAAAGCCCTTGTAACACCCCTTGTTGCCTTCCTAAAGCCCTTAGAACACCCCTTGTTGCCTTCCAAAAGCCCTTGGAACACCCCTTGTTGCCTTCCAAAAGCCCTTGGAACACCCACCATTCTTTTGTGCAAATTGCGTGCATTTGCTTCTCGCTCGAAGAAAATGAGAAATCACCCTCCTCACCCAAGTACAGTGTTGTGCTTTTGCCTTAATGCTATAATTTGTAAAATGTGCAGTGCATTGTGCATGTGCAGTGTAACCCTCTCTGGCCTTGAGTGAAGAACAGTTTTCAGGTAGAAAGGAGCTCTTGCTGACAAATTTAGATTTTCTCGCTATTGTTCCAAGACTTTTGGCAGGCATAATTGATTCCTCAGAGTCTTAAAAGTGGTGTTGTAGATCGGTGTGTGAAGGGGATTACTCCAACACTGCTTTTCACTCACTGTTACCACCTTGAGTTAGTTGCTGTTGTGACAGCAAGCTCAGACTAAAACTCGTGAATTATCTACCTTCCAAGGGTGTTATCTCTTCTAAATCCCCAATACTACTCCCAGTACACTCTTGAGTATATAGTAAGTTCCCAACAAGTTACAGATGTATATAGTGGTAGCTTAATTGTAAATACTTGTGTGTTAAACTATTTGAATGATTAGCAACATTTAGAATACCGTATGTACTTTATTGATAAGCCCAAACATTGATCATAAATGTCTCGTTGGCGTTGTCATTGGGACTTGTAAAAGAAGGGCCTGGCCAAACGACCAGACATTGTTCGTCAAGCATATGCGATTTGCTAATCAAGCAAAATGTTTGATCGTTTGGTCACATCACAAAACATTGCTTATCAAACATTTTTTGCTTGAGGTTTTTCCAAAACATCGCTTAATTCTTCTTTTCAAGCAGTGTTTATGACGTGACAGAACGGTCAAACATTGCTTTTATAGCAAATCTCAAATGTTTGACCAACAATGTTTGATCTTTTGGCCAGAGTTTAAATGATCGAGACTTGACTGTGTCTGAAACAAAATGGTCAGTTGTTCAAGTAATTCTAAGGCTGAAGCATTTCGCAGCATTAGGCCACCGTCACAGATTGTCAAACCACCAAGCATTGTTTGACAAACAATAGAAATTTGTTTGTCAGAAAAATGTTTGACAGTTTGGTGACATCCTAAAATATTGCTTGCCAAATAGTTTTTCCTTGCAACTTGCAAATGTTTTTCAAACATCGAAATAAAACATTTTCGAGTGAATTCTGCTTTGAAGATGCTGAAGATGCCAAACGGCAAAACATCGCATGGAATGCAAATCATAAATACTGTATGTGACGAACCCTGTTTGTAAAAACATTACCAGTAGCCAGGGAATTACTGTTGCATTATATTTGAAATGACGGCAATCCTACCAGTAGATAAGGCCTACTTAAGAAATAATAGGACTCGACATCGAAGCGTGAAATATTCGTTCGTGTATTTTTATATTTAAATGATAATTTAATCACTGTTGTTCGAAAGAAATATAGCCTTAATATGTTATGTAAATGTCACTGTATGTGTCTATTTTATTTAACGCATTTCGAGGTTCATGTAATATATAAGATTGAATTTAATTGGCTCTCTCCATTTCTCCTGTCCATCGTGCTTTAAATCCGCAGCTACATGTGCAATTTTTACTTATCTGCCGACGCGATTCGTCCGAAATAATTTTAGTAGAAATATCCTGTTCTGAGAAATCCTGAGGCGGCTACATGCTGCTTGGCTAGGTTCTGACGTAATCATATTGCGCGATAAGAGGAATTGAAAATATCGCTAGAAAATTTCCAGGAAACGCGCAAAAGTAAAGCCGCGGCTATACATGTGCGACTTTTTGCTTGAAATGGCGACAGAAGATGTTCGAATTGTCACGTCACTGCGACCGGTAAAACGAAGAGTCGCACGTGTAGCCAGGAATATAATTTCGAATACCTTAGAAAAAAAGATCGCAGAACATTGATTCGGTTGAACTTTTCGCGACATGTTTTGCTTGTCGCCAGTAATGTCGCAGCGTGTAGCCGGTTTTTTCGCACTAGCGACGCCACACATTGCATTGTTTTCGCGCGTTTTGCAATCTCTGGGTTCCATTCTTCTTATCTCGCAAGAGGCAAGTTGATTGTTTCAGAACTTCTGTCGCAGCGTGTAGCCACGTCAGAACTTTTCATGACAATTGACAGGACATTCTAAAGTGTGTTGGGTCAACATTTCATTCAAACAGAAAGTCTTGCGTGTAGCTGCGGCTTAATGCAATGTGTTGCGTCGCCAATGCAAAAAACCGGCTACAACCCAATCGATGTTAATCTGCGGCACCGTTTCCTCAGGTGGCAGAACATTTTGTTCAAAATTCTATCCCTGGCTACATGCGGGGATTTTTACGTTAACAACGACAATTATTTATGATGCTATGTCGCCATTTCAAGCAAAAAGTCGTACGTGTAGCTGCTGCTTAGAGCAAACACAAGTAACTTTTCAGACTGAATTTTGGTGCTGCCTTGATTAAATTTATTATTTTGCAAATTTTTACATTTGGCCTACTCCGTGTTTAGCTGTTGTTGATCTCATCAGAGTCTATTAAGTACTTTGGGGGCAGTCGGGTGGGCTGTTGGGGTATTTTAGATAGTAGGTAGTTAGTAAGCCGTTATTACTTATCCCCTTACCAATTAACTAACTAGTCTAACCAACTAATTAACTAACTTAATTAACTTGCAGACAACCCAAGCTAATCAATCCATTAGGCTGTTGACTTACTAACCGATTTACTTTCTAACTAACCAAATATAACTATGTAACTTGATATCTTAATGACTTACTGCTAGCAGAGATGAGGAAGATCAAAACCTTTTGAGTTTCGTTCACCGGCCATGCGCAGGCAGGCTCGCATGCCATGCCCAATATTCCATAAATCCAAACTTGTTTGCCCTTTTGTCACGTGTGCATAATTGCGCGCCATTTGGAAACGAGGTTGGTTGGTGCCTGAAAGGGCCTACATAAGAAGGACGGTAGTATTGGTTGTTTGCAGCACATCACCACATCACTTCTTAGAAACCCAAGCACACAGATATTCCTCATTCTGGTCCGGTATTTTAAGGCAATAAGGACAGACTGGAGGATCAGAATAATGGCGATTGATGATAAAAGAAGAGAAGAGTCGTGCATTAATTAAAATTTTAGGCCTATATTGGACATGACCTTTTGACTTTGCTTTGTTTTCGTTTGAAGGTTGTTGAGGAACTGATGAAGGAGGGCAGGCAGTGTATGAATTCCAACAAAAACAACGTGATACATAACAGCAGACGCTTCTATTCTATCGAATGATTCCTTGTACTTATAGAAGATTTGTGGCCACAGAGCAAAAACTTCCTTTGAATATTCTATTTGGATTCAATCACAAATGGATGAGCATGCAACAATCTGGCTCTGGTAACGAACTTGAAAAAATGGGTATCAACTCGCCCCACTATACTAACTTGCCCCTCCTTAACAGAGGTCAAGTCAGACCTCTTTCAAGTCATGTTGCCCTCTGTGTTCGTACAACTCAACCCATCTGTCAAGTCAACTTGCCCCACCATTAAATAAATGATTTATAATAACAAAATTAAGTGAATCTAATCAGTGTGATAAAAGGTGTTGTGGGGTGTAGAGCCCCAACTTTAAACATTTATCGTTCAGTGGTGGCAAGTTGACTTTTGAGATGGGGCAAGTGACTTTGAAAGTGGGGCAAGTTGGCATTGGGATGAGTTGGTAGTGGAGCAAGTTGACTAGAACCCAAAAAATGTACCAGTATTTTGGAACTTTTGGAGCCTACAATCCCGAATTGCTATGAACAGCGGAAACATTTCCGGACATACTTTAAGGTTTTTTTCATCCTCTGAGTATGAATATCAGAAACAAACAAAAACAATAAACTAAGGTCAAATTTATACCCATTGGTGGCTCAAAATATACTAGTCAGAAAAGAACCGGAAATTGGAGTTGTGTTTTAAGCTCCAATCAGCTAAGTTTTGTACTACTCAAAAAATTATTCAAGATGTTGGTGATAGCTAAGGGTTTAGTTAACAGCAAGCTGTAACTTTAAAAGGAAGTTTCATGTTAGTTTTGAGAAGTCCGCAATTTTCACTTTTCCCTTAATTCTGCATAATATGCAAAAGCAAAATGCATGGACTTTAAAAAAAATGTTGAAAGTCTTGAGGTCTGGGTTTTCCAAAGTTACCTTGCAGGGGTTTTCACGACAAAATAGGGCTCTAAGGTTCTTAGTTGTAAAAGTTTATTACAATGCATTAGATTTTTCATTTTGTTTCTTTTGTAGTCACAATAAA
>JAADKT020539203.1:0-11955 GCA_011763395.2 Chrysaora chesapeakei | reverse complement strand
CAGTCACTGAGTATTTTCCCCAGTCATGATTTCACGGAGGAAGATTTTACTGAATGTGTTTGTCTGCCATATCAATAGGATCTTTAATAAGCATTGACTCTTTGAAAGAGTCTTCCGCTTGATCAATAGAACTCTTGATGCGAAAAAGATGATGTTGCATTACTGATTTGACGGCTCCAAGCAAGATGCCTTCTCGCCGTCATGACTTTAGTTTCCCCTCCCTTCCCTCCCTATAAGTTGGCATTTGAGTTTTACCCTTGCACTCTTTTTGGTATATTCTGCTTATTTTCGCTTCCTGCCCTTCTACTCTCTGCTTCTTCTCATCCCTCCTCCCGCGGCTCTTTCTCCGCGGTGACAGGTGCATTGGCCGGAAATTGTATTTCCCGTTTCAATCACCGACCTTAAAGGTATAGTTTTTAATTCAGGCAGTTCAAGGGCTAATGCACTAAACGCCCACTTCCTGAGGTCGATCCTGGTGAGTATTAATTTGTAACTAAGGATGAGCAAAAAACGCTTGTGATTTGTGAACCTTATCAAAAAAATCTTGCAGCACATTTTGCTTATTCTGTTTGTCAAACAATTTTTTGCGACATGGCTATACGGTCAAATACCGCTCAGATCTATATATCTATGAGGAGGTCATTGGGCATGACGGTTTGCGGTTTTTCGGCATTTTGGGAGCGGTTTTTAGACTTGCTTCCCAAGTCCCTAACTTTCGCTCACATTGAATTGAATTGATGTTGTTGTTGTTCGCTTCAGTTAGTTTGAGCATCCAGCAATTCAATTCAATAGCGATAACTGCGACTCACGTATTAACTCTAAGCGGTTTTACGGTTTTGCTTTCAAAAAATGCGGTTTTGCGGTTTTTCAATTTGCGATTTCGGTGCGGTTTTACGGTTTCAAGGAAAAATATGTACGCTAGTTCGGTTCTTGGCAAAAAATTGCGGTTTTACGGTTTTTGGCCCTCCTAATGACCTCCCAATCTATGAATACACTGGGCAGGACGGCAAAGCGGTACATATGCTAAGGTGTAAAAGGTTAAGTTAAAATTCATGGAATTGACACAAGCCTCCCCACAACATGAAAAGAGACAAATGGCAAGCCCAAGGGAGTTGGGAAGGTCATTGATCCCGACTATATGGCCTAAGCAAAATATAGAAAATATTGCTTAAAAACGAATGTCAATGTTTTACAAATTTACGAACAATGTTTGATCGTTTCGCAAGGACCTTAGATTAAAATAATGAAACAAGCATACAAACACCTAATAAAGAAGGTACATAAGTGCATAAAATGAATAAGAAGACCCATGATTAGTAATTAATTGCAAATTATTTATTTCAAACGTAACCTCAGCAGTTAGCCGAAGTTCAAAACACTTTAATGATTATAGTTCAATTGAAGTACTGGTTGCATTATCCATGGCGGGACATAACTTTACCCTAAGATACGCGAATATAGAATGGAGATATGTAATAAATAGAATGAAGATGTTTTCCTTACACATAAGAGGAAAGAAGCCACTTGACTCAAGCATAAAATAAAGACTACCTTTTAAAATGAAAAAGCAATTTGCAAAATCAAAAACTGTTTTCAAAGTGGTGGCGTTAAGCAAGAGATATAGCTTCCTTTCCGAAAAATACTCGTGTCTGAAAATAAAATGCCAAAATACCTTAAAAGTGCTTGGAGCCAAAATAATGTTTTTTTCTCTCAAGTTTCTATCTACATCTTCAAGGATGCAAGCTGTTCTAATATCGGTAATTTTTTTTAGTCAAAAACATCCTACGTCAAATCAAAGTTATAAGCTTCTAATGGACACAAAATGCAACATGTCGCAACAACCTTGTAAGTTGGACAGGACAGGTCGGAGCTAAAATGCCTCTTGTGTATCCTCAGTGTAATTTATTTTTTCGGACAAATTCATGTTCAGCAGTTCGAAATTGATGTGACCAGAAAGACAAAACAAAACTTGATTGATATATATTTTCTGGCAGGTTGCATTGACAAAACAAGTAAAATTATTTATTTATGTCAGCTGGTGTGAATGCACCCGAAATGACGCTGCAACAAAATTACTATCATCATATCGGGACATCTCGCTTATTTTCCAGGATTACGCTATGAATATTTAAACAATTTTGACGGATGTTAATACCTCAGTATCTACTCAATGTTTCATAAAGTGGGTAACAAGAAAAAATTACTGAATGTTGCTGGCGAAACTGCTCTGTGATATTTCATCTTGTTTTTTTTTCATCGCTTAAGAAGAACTCCCATACTTAAAGGCGATGAAAAATTCTATGCTTATTATTTTGATCTTGTAGAACTGAAACTCAGCTCTCGATAGTTGCTTTCATTTTCAATATATAAGAGGGAAAGACAGATCAACAACATTAAGTGTTGAATTGCTAATCAAACTTTAAAGAAAACGAACATGATTTGCCAGAAAGTTTCACCCAACCCAGGTGTCTTCAATTTCTTAAAAACTCCCAAGATTCAAAATCAGAAAATTCTAGCAACATGACGAAAATTTCGGGAGGGCCTTTTTAAGTCTAAAAGCTGCCGAAGCCTACAAATATCACACAAAAAGGCAGTTCAGTGTTGTAAACTTCCTGTCTCGTGCACTTTCAAACCAAAACAAATAAAATAAGCAATACGTTACACGAAGAGCTGCTCATAGAGATCCGAAGATCTGCACCCAAGAGTTAAGATCTGCACCCAATGGTTAAGATAGATGTTTAGCAGGTTAAACTAGCTACAAGTGAAATCGATTTTACGTTTTACAGTTTTACTGCATGCATTTTCTTTGCAACATCATGAATATAGAATATATCTGGTCTCTTATCTGGATCTGGATTTATGCAAAGGTTAACCAGACTGCGTAGCTAGAAGAAAAAAAGGCAGGTTTCATTAAACCATTATCAAAGAAGGACTTGGCCCATAGTCCTTCTATTGAATATGATTAGACTCGATTCAGTTCATTTTAGTTCATTTTGTTCTTAACATTCTCATGCATATAAATCAATAACTAAAATAAAATTGCACAGAACAGAATTGAAGATACTCATATCGACTTTGCAAAGAGGGTGCTGTGGCGACGTAGTGTAATCCAGCTAATTCTTGGCATCAGAAGTTCAGTGTGGTCAGGGTTCAAGCCCAGCCACGGTAGCGTCACAGCCAGGGTCAAGGTCTCGATTAGCTAACCTACTGGAGAGATCCTAGCGACTGGCACTAAAACACCATTTCACCTTCACCAAAAAAATAGACAATACCAAGAAAGAGCTCTCTCTTATTATGTATACTAACGTAAGGGGATCCCCGCCTCTCTAAAAATCTTTTTGAATTGTCCCATGATTGAGCATAAACACGTCTATATTTTTGCGGGAAAGACAGGACACATTCGCATTTAGAATCCAATGAGTGTTTTTTAGTTGGATTTGAAAGATTTTTTTGAATGAGAATTTCTAATAATAATGGGGCCGGTCATTCCGAATTTTTCATCCAATATATCTGATTGATTTTTAAGCCATTTGGAATGCAGTTCTTTTGCGCCATATACACTTGATGAGGCTGCGTCAAGTTGCTCAGAATGGCCTCCAACAATGAAACCTTCACTGTACAACCATACAGGGCGCAAGACCTGTGCCACTGTAGCTAAGTCCGCAAATAAACCAATTCGCAAATTAATTGATTTTCCATTAGACTGACAAATTATTTAAATTATGAAATTTTGAATTTGCTAACAGCAACATGACTTCCACCATATTTTCCATGCCAAAAGATTTTTTAACGCAACGTTGTTTTTACTTACATTGCAAGCGTTATACTAGTACTTGTACGTTTTACTACTAGCAAGCAGTGTATTGTAATTTTGTATATTGTAAACTTTACCTCGTCTGAGTAGTATTCCGCGGGCAGAGGTGGATATTCACATTTCTCTATTTTTTGACAAAGAGAATACAGATTCATTTTGTCGCCATAAAATGGAGATTGCAAAGCAGCCATCTAGAATAAGAAGCAGTTAATGCAAAAATTGCAGCAAGTAGATTACAAACACAAAGATCAAGTAAATTTCTAGTAAGACTGGCTGTTTGTCAATTTTCACCTATTTTGAGGTTTAAATGTTCTTGAATCATAATTCCTTACAAGGGACGTATTTCCAGTAAACGTTCATAGACCAGTAAACGTTCATAGACCTGAGGTGCTAACGTTACTTGCTTGCTGAAGCCTGTTTTCAAACCGTCACTGTCTGTCGCTCTGTGTTGCTAAGTTTTGCAAAATGTTCAGGACACTTCAGAAACACTCTTATAACTAGTACATCGACTGCCAAATAGCTTCATTGACACGCAACCACGCAACCACGCAATTTAATTCAAATTGAAAATAATGCAAACTGAAGACAAATCGTCGAAATACGAAAAAAGAAAATCAGGCAAATGGTAATTTCCATTAGTTGTCACTAATGCCTTTACTATTTGCTTGATATTCTTTGTTTCATACATCGACGAACTATCTTCAGTCTTATGAGGAGGCCAAACTCAGTTTGTTCTCAGCTTGTTCTTACTTTCGTGCAAAATTTCAAGCGTATTTTAAAATTGTTCTCAACAAACAAGCGTAAAGTATAAATCTCTCGCAGCTAATTTTACATGAAATAACTACAAATGATTCTTTGCAGAGACAACGTCCCTCTTCAAACTTTAAAAAGGAAAATGCCCTTTCTCACTTTATGTGTATGAATAAAAAGTTTTGCAAAGCAATATTGAAAACATACCTCGTAGAGAAGACAACCCAATGACCAGATGTCAGATTTGAAGTTATATCCATTTTCATGAATTCTTTCAGGAGACATATAATAAGGTGTTCCAACTAAAAAGGGCGATAAAGAATTAACAGTTATCATGAAAAAGGAACAACGAAAGAAATAGGAAATCTTTTGGAGAAATGGGTTTGACAAAAATGATGTAGAACACTATAGACTTAGAACTCAGATGAGCGCATTACAGGAACTGATTCCTTTTAGTTGATATTCTCTACTTAACAGTTTGACATAACGACGAAGCTGAATTGCATCCAATGCAAATAATACTTTGTTCCTTACCTAACGAATGAGCAGCTGTAGTCTTTGAGCTGAAATATCTTCCTAAGCCAAGATCACCAAGTTTTACGACTCCATTTGCCGTTATAAAAACGTTAGCAGGCTTTATATCTAAGATAAATTATTGGGATGAAAAAAGATCACCAAGTCAGTAATTAACCCTGGGTGTTAAAGAACATTCTTAACCTGGGGAAACATTGCTATATCTTGAGACAGAACATCATGAATTATTATCATGTTGTCAAGTATATAAATAACAAGTCTACAGACAAAAATTACAAATATCTTCATCTGATCATATTGTAGACACAAGAATCAATACAAGCTGCTTCCCATGCAAGAGAGGGTTGAATTATTAATTATACAACACAGTGTTCGTTCGATCAAGGGGCAGAGGGTTTCCAGGAATAACATCGAAAGATAATTTGAAGCATTTTGTCCTCCGAAACCATCCGAAGTTATTTGTCTAAAATCGACCCTCAAAATTTGCACTGTCTATTAAGAGTGAATAAAATTACCTCTGTGCATCACCCTCCTTGAATGCATATGCTCTAACGCTGCTGTAAGCTGCACAAAATATTTCCTAGAGAGAAGCACAACAAATGACAACACAAATAAATGAAAGCAGGTCAATTAGAACTCCTTTATCTCTTGAACCTGATTTAGGATTTACCGGTTTATACGCTTTTTTATAAGAGCACGCACACAGGCAAGGGCTTCACACTGGCAGAATGAGTTTGAATTCATCGCAAAATTCAATAAGTCTAGTAGATAACAGAAAAAATTGACCCAGATCTCAGCCTGGTGTTTTTTATGAGGGTTGTTCTTATAAAATAACGTTCATTGGATCATCAAATATCAAAGAAATGAAAAAAGGACTGTCTGAGTACGCACCAAATTGTTTTTTCTGGTATAAGCCTTTTGTTTTTCTTAAAATGCTGAAAAAGAATGACAATTAATGAAAAACTGGAAAACTCCCAAAATCCACACCTACAGTCTTTCAAAAATTTACTGGACCCCTAACCAACTTTTTTGCGACTTTGTCCCCCTTGTCGATGTTGAGTTCAATCCGAGCAGGTACTTTGAAGAAGATTGACTGGTCATTTCGATGGTACATAAATAACATTGGTTAGACTCACTACATAAGCCCCACTACTTCCCTCGATGTTGTTGTTGTTGTTTTCTACAATCGCTCAGTGTGGAAAATCGCTCTGTTGGAGTGACAAATCAAAAAAAGGGGAGCGGAAACTCGTGTCGTGAGTCTAAACATTGATATGGGGGAGGAAAAGAAATATTTTCCCCAAACAAGAGAAATAGCAGGGGCCCAACAACTTTTTAAGAGATTGGAGTACTACCAGGCTATTACTTTGGATTATGTGCATGGTATTAAATGGTTAACAAATGTTTTCAGACAAAGTCCTTCTCTTAAATATAGTTCTATTTCTACAAGGGCGATATTCTTGGTTTCTTTTTCCATAGTACTGCCTTCTTGAAAGGCGGCGTGCCTTCAACAGCGTAAAATTTCTTCGTCAGTGACAGCTGCTTTCGTAAAAAGAACCGATGTTTCCTTGAAAATCTTGGTGGACGTATAGCGTAGTTGCTTCTCTTTTTTTTTTAGTTTTCAAGGCTTTTTTGCTTTGGCGGCGCGATTTCGAATGAATGAAAGAATGAATAACGGCAATAACTCGAATACTGGTCACGGCACCGAAGAAAACTTATAATTTTATTTGCCTATATGCACACGAGCAACTTTCTTACATTCTTCCAAGGATTCAGCGAGTTAATACCTCGCGATTCAGCAAGTTAATACCTTAGGAGATCACTATATAAATGTGCGTTTGTCTCCCGAAAATAACTGATATTGTTAGAGAACAGAGAACAAACTTGAGTGGACATTACTGGGGGAGCAAAGAAGAAGTAATTCATAAAGTTCTTTTATGGGAACTACTTCATGGTAAAAGACCAAAACGAAAAAAAGCACACACCTACATAGACCAGCTGATAAACAATACTGGTATTTCTAAGGACCACCTGGCAACAGCCACGACAGAAGACATTGGAAAGATCATGTCATCGCAATTCGACCGCGGCTGATCCGATAGATAGATAGAATCGATGCGCTGTTTGTCGATATCTTTATTCTACATTTAAATGATCATAACAACAATTGCATGTTCACATGAGCGACGTAAGCGAATAGGAATCGAATGAATAGCGAATACAATGAAGAGCAAAAACAACCGATTAGCTTAACCGCGATATCACTTATATGTGAAAAAAGAGTCTGGCAAAGTAACTGTCACTCAGAATGATTGACAAAAGCAATCGCCTTTCAAATGGTGTTTTTCAATAATATGAAATTACCTTGATCATTTTAGACAAATCGCCAGCATCAGCAAGCTCTAAAACTATATTCAACTGCAAAATGAATTTAAAACTCAAAATTAGTCATACTTCAAATAAATTTTGGCTAGAATGCAGTTTAGCGAATATCTTTCACAGGGAAACAAGGCTACAATGCAGTAGGGTTAGGGTTTGGGGTAGGGATTAGGTTCAGGTTAGGGTTAGTTTAAGGGTCATAGAAGTTTATGTCGTCTGTTCAAATCAATAGCGTATATTATTTGCTATTTGTTTGGTACATTTTCGAAAGTGTCTGACAAACTATGTCAGTACCTATATTCTATTTGGGTCAACTTAATTAATTATGACACTGTCACTTCAATTAGCTCATTTTGTATCATATATTATAACAATTCAAAGATTAGACTGAGGCAGCCTAATGGTGAAGGTACTGGGTTTTGTATCTATGCAATGGAATGCATGCATGGGTTTGAACCCTACTACCATCAGAATCAAGAAATACAAGTCATCATACAGCCTATGCTTATACCCTGGTAAATGAAGATTCAGAGTTTCTAACACCCCATTCACATAGGTGCATAATTGTACAATTCCTCTTTCATTACAATTTATGGAACGAAAAAATTAGCTGTTCACACTAGAACGGGACGATCACATACTGGCTTTTATTGCTGTTCACACAGGAAAAAAATTGTTCCATTGAATGTTTTGGGAGATTAGCAAAACAATGAGATTAGCAAAATGTGATTAGCAAAATGCTTTACAAAAACTCGATACTAAGTATAAAATCTCAAGGGAATATATCTTAACAATGACACATGCCCTTTACCACAAAAACTGTATTGTTCCATTTTCTGGACCATTTATTCTGTCCACACAGGAACAAAATGGAACAATTGCATATTGTTCTACCTTTTGGATCACTTTAAAAATTGTTTTGATTCCTGAAATGGAATGATACGATGTGAATCGTTCCCATGTGAATGTGGCCTCAGCATATAGCTTTTATGAACGGAACACCTCGAAACGGAACACAATCCTTCCTGTGTGAACGGGGCCTAAGATGATAACTGACAGTATCCCCAATAAGTAGTAGAAATTATTATTCTAAGAACCTTGACACTTACTGTATGTACATAGAAAAAGTTGTGGTCATTACTAGCATTCTCATATAAAGACAAACACAAATACATACCTCATTATTTTCAATAAACGATGCAAGACACTTGATAACATTTGGATGGTTTAGTGACTAAAATGAAAATAACTTTTTTAACAGAATATAGAAAAAAATAAGAAGGGGGAATTGGGGTTGGTATTTCAACTAACTGCATTATGTGATTCTGAGTCATCGCTACAACACTAGTTTGAGCAAAATCCCTACTTGGAATTAAAAGAATAAGCAGTCTAGTTTGTCCTTTTAACACTCAAGCACTACCCTACATTCAGTTAATAGTTAAGCCGAAATAACACGAGCATCTTTTCTGTTGCAATTTTGCATTGACAATTTTGTTTTGCTAGTGTAGATGGGGGCCAATTTGAGGACAATTGACAATTTTTCATATGACAAGTGGGCTTGTTCAAAAACTGGCATGGCAGTTTATCAACAAATGCATTTGTCATAGAAAAAATTGTCATATGCGAAAATTGCTCGGGGTAGATGATTTGACAAATGGACTTGACAATTTCTCTAATACTTAGATTAAAGAACCATAATTGCCACATAAATTGTTATTCATTTACACGAGCAAATAAAACTCGTCGAAGAAAAAAAAGGATAATTTTTAGTCAATCTACATGAGCAAGGAAATTCGTCAAAGAAAATTCTCGTAGAAAATTCAGCTTTATGAAAAAGGATTTAGTACCTTCAGAAGTTCAATTTCTTTTATGCAGTCACTACGTGCCTTATGATCCATGATTTGAAAGATCTAAATAGGAATCAGAAATATTACATCAACAGTCAAGGAAAGCATTTCCATTATTTCAAGGATAGGAAATTCATAGGGGAAAAATTTTCAAATTTTCTTCAGTTTTATCAAAATTGTAAAAATTTTATCCCTACAAAAGAATCAAGCACAAATACTAATGCACAACATTTTTATCGAAAAATGTGAATTATCAGAAACTATTGGATGGTTTGGAAACACAAAATATTCTCATCGGAGATAAGAATATTTTGTGTATCCAAACCGCACGGAAATAATCTTATCAGAAATCTCATTAAAAATGTTAAATTCACTGGAGCTCATTCCCAAAAATTATGTTGATTTTGCAGCCCAATGTTGTTCCTGCTAAACATCTTATTTATAAAAGTTAACAAAAAATCTTGTATTTTTGAGTCACATTAGAAAAAGTTTCTTCCCATTTGAAAGTTTTGCCCCATAAAGCATAATGGGGATATCCATTCTCAAAGCAGTTCCTTACAATCATTTCACCTTATTGCCATGATTTCAAATAATTCCTGCTGCATCTCTTAGTTTTCTTCAAACACTTCAAAAGTGAGAGAAAATCTGAAACTTGATCAACTTTCTAGACCAAAAACAATTAGAAATTACTGCTTGTGCTAAATTTGCAGAAATGGTGTCAAAAAGAGAAGCATGTTTCTTGGTGCAGGAGGGCTAGAGTTTTTGTTTACAACCCATTTATAAGGCACAGTACGGAGGGCAGTATAATAGGGAACCTTATGGATTCACAACTGTTGTCATTGTGTAAATGGAATAGAGAGAATAGAATTCCTATCTTTTGTTACAACATTCCTGATTTCTATACCTATTCCTTCCAGTATGCCAAAAATCCCCCAAATATGTTTTCATTCTTTAATCAATTAAAACAAGTAACCATTTACCTGAATTTTTTTCAATGCAACAGTTTCATTATCCATCAAACATTTTGCTCTATAAACCTCTGAAAATTGGCCTTTTCCAATTTTCTTTTCGATGTACAAGTTTGATAATGAGTTGTATTTGCTTTCATCATGACTGGGAATACCTGAAAATAAGTTCATGATATCATCCCCATGGCACAATATGCAGTAAACAGCTAGAATCTTGGACAAAATATTTGGAACAAGGCCTTTTTCCCAGGAATATGTCCTATTCCATTGATTTTCTACTTCCATAACTCCAATTCTTCCCCCTTTTACCCCGGAAACAATGTTGGTAGTAGAGCAAGACAGCTTTTGTTTGAAACAACATTGTAATGGCAAGAAGGGGGAATTCATAGATAATAGCAGAACTGTGTTCGCTGATCCAATATATTTTTTCCAAGATTGTAGTTTGTTATTATGTTTGCATTTAAAACAAATACAAGTTAATTGATTATTTTCGGTAAAGTGGATCAAGGCCTTCAGCCTACTCAACTTGACATTTCTCAACTTTTTAACTGAGTGAAAAGTTGAGATTGTTTTTACACTCAGTCAAGTGATGTTGAGCTGTGTTGAGTGATGTCGTGGGTTGTTGAGGAAAATGTATCTTCAAATTTATGGCTTGACATTTCTATTGTTTGAGGTCTTAATAACAAAAGCACCCTGGAGAACGTCTGTGAAGTACTGTGGAGGATATTCAGTACTGTGGAGGGTGTTCAGTACTGTGGGGGGATACCATCAGTACTGTGGGGGGATACCATCAGTACATTGGAGGATACTCAGTACTGTGGAGGGATACCATCAGTACTGTGGAGGGATACCATCAGTACTGTGGGGGGGATACCGTCAGTACAGTGGGGGGATACTATCAGTACTGTGCAGGATATTCAGTACGGTGGAGGGATACCATCAGTACTGTGGAGGGATACCATCAGTACTGTGGGGGATACCATCAGTACTGTGGGGGATACCATCAGTAATGTCAAGACCTGTCAATAGCATTTGAACACCTCCCTCAACAAAAGTTGACCAGGTGCAGTTTCACAAAAAGACACATGTACTTTTTCCCAGAGCATGGAAATCGAGTCCCTCAACTTTCAAATTGCCAAGATCATTTTTACACTATCAATTAATTTCTCTTGACGTTGATGGACAAAAGTCAAGCATTGTCCAGTGAAAAATCAAGAGCGCTTTGAATGGGCCTTTAGGTAAAGCAAGTTCATTTAAATACAAATCAGATGTCTGCTGGTTACAAGTATTCACTCTGCATATTTGATTCCATACAGCAACCAGATGAATTAACTCCAATTCTGCATGTTGCATATGATTAAATATTAAATCAGCAAATCATCAACCCAACTGCAGGTGCTTTTAGAAATTATGTCCATTAAGTAAAGTAAAGTCTAGTCTCCCTTTGTTTCTCCTGGCTCAAAATTTAGAATCATGTTTATTATTGTTGCTATCTAGGTATAATAGATATTTGCTATCATGTAAAATTATGTCGATTGCTAAATAATAATGTTAGGCAAACTGAATTTTATTTACTTTATCTACCCTAACTACCTTAGTCCACGGATAATCTTATCACAGTAAGATAAATGTGAACTTCTGAGAAAATTTAAATAAAAAAGTGTTG
>JAADKT020539092.1:0-11957 GCA_011763395.2 Chrysaora chesapeakei | reverse complement strand
TTCTTGCGAAAACAATCCGAAATGACGTCCTCAGGGTAACCGTTTTCAATGAGAATAGACCGTATTTTATCCAATTCGGAATCAAGCCGAGATTTAGAGCAAATCATAAGTGCCCGATGAACTAGCATGTTGATGAGGTAAACTTTCCTCTATTTTGGACTAAAGGAATCCAACCATGTTTAGAGGCCGCTAAAGGTTGGTTTCCCATATATACTGGTGAGAAATCCAGAAGCAGGGTTTTCAAAAAGACGTCAAGAAACGGCAAAGAGTTGTTTAGATTGTGTGACGTAACGATGAGGACCAAACAGCAACAAAAACATGCTTCTGATATTTGATGTAAAATATGAAAACTGTTTCCAACTATTCCTGTAGTCATTTACACGTGAAAACTGTAGGGTGGGTCAAAAAGACCCATTTCGTTTTTAGAATTTCCTCTTCTCTGTATAAAGAACTCCAGCTATTACGAACTATTTTCTCGGTCCCTACAGCGTTCGCTATAGCGGGATTCCACTGTATCTACCACAATAGAGAGATTCGAACGTGGATTGCATGACCAGTTAGCCAACTAAACACTCGTTTTTTATAAACAATTGATTCTTTGCACTTCGCCCCAAAAATTGTTTATTCATTGTTTACCTGGGTAAGCTTACATTGGGCAAATTGTTCATTTTCAAAGCATTTTTATGTATGTACCGTAACTTTTAGTGAAATATTCCCAAGGTGAGACGATTGTGACATATACCCAGCATTTAAAGACAGTGACTCACTTTAGGCACTTTAAGCTAGTATTATTTTCCACAAGAAGCAACAAATAAATCGTTTAACTTTATTCTAAATGAAAGTGAATGAAATTTTGAACATTTTCCCGCCTAAATCAAGTTGGGCGAAGCCCCTGAGCCGCCATGGCTTTGTTGTGTAAATCTCGTGTTTTTGGGCTTACGACTACTCTTGGTCGCCATTTCAGGTGAAGCGTTGCAACTTTTGTACCGTAAGTGTATTTTACAACCCATGTGTAGAAATTCTTAACGGAAAATCAACCCATATGTAGGAAATTGGCGCTGAAAAAGGCACGTCTACACAAAATAACGAACAATGGAAGTACACCCCCCCTCTTCTGAGCTTAAAAAACGAGTCTCTGATTTCTGGCCATTCGACATGTGAATAGAATAGTTTTGAAGAATTCTTGTATTTCTCCCACATGTGTTCAATCAAACTTACCTGAAGAAAAAGTACAGTAAGTAAAAGAATATGGAAAGGCCCAAGAAAACGTAGACAAACAAAGAAGTAGGATTTATTGTTGTTTGCTTAGAGGTGTTAAATGTAAACTTTTGTGTTTATGTTTTGCACATTTTTTAACAAAAAACCCAATGGAAACGTAAAAAAACCAAGAAACATTGAAACATATTGTTGCTTGTTTAGAGGTGTGAAATGTAAACAGGTTGAACATTGAAGAAAAGTTTGTAAGAACAAAGGAAATGCAAACAAGAGATGAGATAAGGTAGTTAAAAAGTGAAGAAAACCCCTCAAATTTGTGGGAATTAATTGGCCTAAATTGGCGGATTTCTTCGCCATTTCGTTATTGCTTGGCAACCGTTGCCCCGTTTTCCCCATTAAAATTGACGTAACAAGGGTTTCCAATGGCGTCGCCTATCGACGGTATAAAAGGAGCGGCCGATCAAAAAACCGTTGTGAATTTTTATTCATTCAAAAGCGATCACAGACTGCGGTAGCTTTTTTCTCAAACCTGCGACAAACTTGAAACTTCCAGTTCTGCTGTTGAAAAACAACATGGCACAAACACTATTTGGTTCAATCAATCCCTCGAACATCGGTCTTCAACAAGTAAGCTTTTTATTTCATTTTTTCTTCTTCTTTATCGAATTTCTGAAGAGAGTTTCACTAGTTCTCTCACCCAACCGCGCGCCAAACTAGCGGCGGCCACTAACAACCTTCCGTTAACAATTCCCATGAGAATTCAGCTAAATAAAATGGCAACAAGTAAAAAAAAAACAAGCGGCGAAAGCTTTGAAAATATCTTGATCCAGTTCGTTGAACTTTTGGTGAGTCGAAGCTTCGGTTCGAAAAAGTTTAACGGCCATCTTGGAGCTTCGACTTCGCTAATTTCGCAACATCGAAAATCTCTTTCAAAACAAACTTTTAAATCATTTCAAAAGTTTTCAGCAACAGAACTGGCAGATAAAACAACAAATTTCAGTTACTTTTCAAAGAAATATTTATTAGTTTTTATATTTTGAATCATTAAATTTGAAAAAATTTGGGGGCGAAAATATTTTGGGGAAGCATCATCTTCAAAGTTGGTTTGTTTACATAGTTGCTATGGGAAACTTGCTACGCGGTCGTTTTAAGTTGCTTAGCAATAGCAGCCTCCGTTTCATTAAAAGAAAGAATAAACGAAACAGTAAAAAAAATAATAACAACAGCTACCGTAGAAAACTAACCAAAAAATTTAAATCCCTATTTTGATCATAAGCTTTAAGTCTATGTTCTGAGTGTTAAAAAAATTAAATTTTTTAAATTTAGGTTCATTTCTTCGACCTTAACGCGAGAAGAAACCCTGGACTTCTTTGCCAGTTGGAGACAAATCTAAGTAAGATTTGAACTTGAAGTTTCAAATTTTAAATTGCAGGATCAGAATTTTATATAAATTACATTCATTCTCGTTTTATATAATTTGTTAAAAATATTGGCAACGTACCCTATTAAAACAAACCATCTGGTACAAAAAACGCAGAGGACTTCACACATGAAAATGTAAATGAAGAGCAAAATATAAACTTTTGATCGTTTGAAACGCCTTAAACGTAAAAAGTAACTTTTTGCAAGGTTTCGAAATATTTTTCATTCAAGAAAATCGGATTGTGCTTTTGTGGAAACCCTATCACCCATGATCAATTTTGATTTAAGGAAACATGTCGATCAAACAACAACAGAAAAATTACAGATCTTTGTCTAATGTATTTTAATATGGCTTCTGTTAGATTGGATATATGAAATGACAAAGACATTGTCTGATTTGTACATGGAAACGAATCCTAAAAATCTTGGTTACGGAGTACGAGTACGAAAATCAACGGTCAGGTTTCAGGTATATAGCTACGCACTTTATATTCAGACCGATTCAGACTTCGCTTGCAGTACAGTTAGCTCAAACTGTAAAAACTTGAATTACATCATATGCTTCAACCTTATTTTTGTGTTTTGATCAAAGTTGTTCTCCCGTTGTTTTTTTTAAAACAGCACTCAGAATCTTGTATTTGAAAGCTTTCATTTAGTTAAGAATTCATGTCTATTTTATGTCTTGTTATGAATTAACTTATTTACTAAAGCGTACTTAAGCATATTAATCATTAAGTTTATTTATTTAGCTCATCGATACAATCGACAATAGTTTTAAAGTCATCAGAGAAATAAAGCAACAAGTAAATTAATAATTTAATTGATTAATTAATTGATTAAGTAATGTTCTAATGCAATTCATATTTCAGCAATGAGGCACCTTATTTGTAGACAATACATCTACAATTATAAACATTAAGAATATATAACAAGAAATTAAAAATAGTGAAAATCATGCAGGTTAATTAAACTGGAGCTTTTAATTGTCATCTCTTTGATATTTATTATATCATTCAGTAAATATATGATAAGTATACTATTTTGGTTTATTTCTTAGATAAAAGATGCACTCTCTGGTGAAATTTCGTCCTTAGTCTGCACTTTGTTGCTTTTGAAAATCTCGTGGAACAATGTTCACGAGTTTTTTGAAAAGGTGAGAAATTCATCGAATTATGATTTATACAACTATAAGTTTAGTCCTTACTTTAGCTATAAGTATGGAAAATGATCAAAACTATAACTATGTGTATAATTTGACATAATCAAAGTTCGCATATATATATAACTATGAGGGCAACGAAAACTGCAATACATACGACTGTAACAATAGCAATACAAAGAAAAATAACATTACCAATAAAAATAGCAATTGCAATTTCAATACAAAATATAATCACAATGACAATGACAAGGACAAGGACAAGAACCATGGCAATGACAATGCTAATAACAATAACAATGCTAATAACAATAACAATAACAATGCTAATAACAATAACAATAACAATGCTAATAACAATAACAATGCTAATAACAATAACAATGCTAATAACAATAACAATGCTTATAACAATAACAATGCTTATAACAATAACAATACTAATAACAATAACAATAACAATAACAATAACAATAACAATAACAATAACAATAACAATAATTATAACAATAACAATAACAATAACAATAACAATAACAAAAGTAATTATTCAAAACGCAAACAATAGCAAACAATAGCAGTAATTAAAACAATAATGATAACAATTCAATAGCAACAATAAGCATAACAATAAGAATAAGTCTAGCAATAAGAAAAATAACAAGGCTGTTTGTTCTTTGTAGGTTGATAAACAGCAACGCCAAGCATGCAAAAGAGAACTGGCGTCTGCTGATTTGGTAAGTAATTGTTGCTATAAATCAATGATGTCAAGTTATGTTAATATCTTCATGTATGCTAAACATTTTGGTTACTTTGACATGGCACAGGTTAACAACAAAGTACGGCAAAATAATGAATCATTAGCTTATGATTGTAATGAAAGTAGAGAGTTTACTGGTCTACTTGGTGATAAGGATGTCGAAGTTATTCCTGAGATTCTTCCAGGAATTGAAAGAGAGATTACTCCCGGATCTAACATTGAAGCTGTTCAAGGAAGTACTGATGATGTTTTTCCAGGAATTTATATCGATGATCTTCCAGGAAATGAGGTTGAGATTATTCAAGGAAATAGCCTTGAGGAAGCAGAGGATACGATTGAGGTAAATAAGGATATAGAATCAAATAGGGAAGTAATTAATGACATAAGTGACATTTTGAGAACTGCAGGACGGAATCTAGGTAACGAGCTCGTTCAAGAAAGTGAAATTGAGACTGTTTCAAGAAATAGCCTAGAGGAACATGTGATAACGAATGAGGTAAGAGAGACTGGAATTACAGATAGGGAAATCATTAATGACATTAGTGAGATTTTGACAACTGAAGGGAAGAACCTAGGGACTGAATCTAGCGAGGAAGTGTGCATGCAGGAAACAAGACAGGAGCTATATAAGGTAGGAGATGAATTTAGAATTATTGAAGATTTTGTTGTAGATTTTAGTGCATTTGATGCGAACCTTGGTAATGTAGAGAATAACGCTAAAGATACAGAAAACAATGTCGAAAATGTTGGTGCAAAAATGGTCAATGAAAATGTTTCTGTTCCAGAGGCAGGTCTTAGTGAGAATGCTGTAGTTTATGCAGTGGAAGAGGAGATGAGCTTATTGGGCAATGTGCAAGCTCAAAATGATAAAATTAGTCTTCCAGTCTTCGATGATGATTGGTGTGGTAATATTACTTCTGAAGGTAAGGACTGTAAAGGTTGTTATGAAAATCAGTTTCTTCCATTAGAAGTCGTCAAAAGCCAAGGTGAGAATCTTGATTTTTCAAACGAAATTCAACATGACGCTATTGAGGTTAAGAATAATGATACAGAAAATATTGCAGATGATTTTGACATTCCAAAAACGCGCAGTAAAAAGGTAGGTGAGGAGGTATCATCAGAAATGTTTGCTTCTAAGGCTGATAACGATGCTTTCATTGCTGAATTGGAGATGATTCTAGATAAAGGTTTTCAAGGAAAAGAGATGGAACGCACAGAGCTGAATGATGTGACTAGTAGTGTAGGCCACGAAAATGTGCGATGCAGTGGGGATTCCGACGATGCAGGGAGCAACGAAGATTTCCATGGTGTGCAGTGCAGTGGGGATTCCGAAGGTATGATTAAAGATACACAAAATTCTACTGAGTTTATTAGTTCCAGTGGTTATTCTACAAATTACAGTGACTCATACTTACAAGGCGGTGAGGATATAGAAGAAGATAGTGGTACAGATAGTTCGCTTGAATCTTCAACAAGTAGCTTGCTAGCCTGGCTAGACCTGATTGACGATTGTAAGGAGGATGAACTAAATGCAAACAACCATTCTAACAGTAGTTTTGATTGTGGAGGTTTTAGTAATTATGAAGCTCTAAGAAACCAGGAAGTTTACTGCGAAATTCTAAGAAACCCGGAAGTAAACTCTGAAGAATTCAAGAAAATAGACGCAGGTATGTCAGAGAATTTGAGTTATGATAACGATTTTGTAGAAGTTTCTTTTGATCATAATGAGGGGATGGAGGATGAAGACTTAGCTGAGGTGAGTATTGAAGTTAATTACGATGATACTTCTGTACTTGGAGATTCGTTATGTTCAGAGATTCAAGAAGGTGAGGATGGAGATTCATACGGATTCCAGAAACAGCCGAGTGAACCTGTAAGTAAGGGTAGAAGTGCGTTGATGCCGTTAGGTAATGATCAGGTAATGAAAACCGAAACAGAAGCTGCAATAGAAAACCTTTTAAGCTCGCAAAGACAAGATGACTTGAAGTTAAGTGGTAATGCAGTGAGTAATAATGCATTTGCTGATACTGAATGCCTACCAGATATCGATTTTGATGCACTTAGTAGCTCAGGGTTTTCAGGTTTAGCAGGAAAGGAAGCTGGAGCCGATTCGCTGTCAGTAATAACACCTTATATTCAGAATAACCTCAACTATGCAGTTACTCCTGATACCACAGAGAGCATAGATACAGGTATGTCAGTTGATTTAACATCCTCAAATTGCTCCAGTAACGTTCCTAGTTTTCAGATATTAAGTAGTGTTACTGAAGATGACACAGAGATGAGGGAGAGGCCTGACTTGGAAAGAACAGAAAAGGAGGACCCCGAGATGAAAGCTTGGTTGCAGGAGAACTTCGGCTTTGCCGACGATGCTCCAGAGTGGATCAGAAAGCCTGCTGCAACGTTCATACCGGTAGCTTCAAAGGTCACAGAGCCGGTTCAACAGGCTAGTGCAGCTAATACTCAACCAACCAAACCAGTTAGGCAGGTAAATTTAGCATCAAAACCAGTACAGGAACCAGTTAAACAGGTTTCGTTGACAGATAAGTATCGAATGAGTAATCAACAAGGCATACTTGTTCATTCAAGTAATGTTGAATCTGTTTTGCAGCCTCTTGTCCCTAAAACAGCAAAAGAATGCCTCCGTGCTGCCAAAGAGGTAAGTCTTTACCTTGAGGAAGAAGAAGCAAAAGTCAAAAGGGCAAACAGAAAAAGACCAGCACGCCAAAATAACAACCCAACAAGTAGGAAAAGAAAAAGAGAAGATACTACATGCGAGCCAGAAATGCCACTGGCTTTGAGAGTATACTTCGCTGCAGGGATATTCCCTTGGGATATGAAAAATAAGTCATGCTTACCGAAGGATGACAAAGATTGTATGGTAAAGATCCCGGATAAAGTTAAGGAGAAAGTACTCAGGTATCGTAAATGGTATCCCACAATGCTTGATAAATTGTTTTGTTTTGAAGGTCATTCTCATCTTTTATGTGATTTAGAGTTATTTGGTTGTTGGGAATGCATTCGTAAATATTATAATGAGATTTATAGATGGGCAATGAAGGAAGGTATGGTTACAAGAAGACGATAGGTAAATTTCTATTTGTATTATTTCTATTTTAAATATTTAAGAAATGATAAATATCACTATTATATTTTCATTAAATACTTTAAACGATGAACGCTCATGAAACCAAAATAACCAAATAAATAAATAACCAAAGAAATAAATAAACATACTAAATAAAAAAATAAATAAATAACTAAATAACCAAAGAAATAAATAAACATACTAACTAACTAATAATTAGTCAAAAAGTAAAAAGGAAAAGTGGAAAAAGATGCTGAAATTAATGTACAGAAATCGATGAAAAGAAATAAATAATCCAACAAAAACAAGCAAACAGCAAACATGCAAACAAACAGAATAACCAAAAAGATGGGGAAAAAACGAAAAATATATGTAAAACTAAGATAAGGATTAGTAGACAGATTTTAGAGAATTTTGATGATGTTATTGCTATTAATATATAAACAAGAGCTATTGAAAAGGAAGAATTCTTGATTTAAAACCATGTATTGTACATCGTCAGTAATAGCGATGCTGGCCACGGTTTTCATACCGTTCTAACTTTTAGAATACCATTAAAACACTTATGACTCGCGTTACTTATGTTTATTTGCTTAATAACACGATATATACAACACAAAACAATAAAATGAAGTCCACGAAGTACATGTGTGTTTTATAATTACAGTTGACATCCGCTATCTCGACTGCCCGCTATCTCGTCCGAACATTCACTATTTCGAACTATTTTCCATTTCCCGTGGAGGAAAAACTGCACTTTATCTCGAACTTTACCAAATTTTCTGCTGAACTAGATAAATAGACAGGCCGAAAATATGTTAGTAATTTCATCTGGCGGGAATTGCAGCAGCCAAGTCATATGCTGCCCATGCTTACATACAGTAGATTAACCTGAGACACAACGATGGATTGCCAGTATCAGAGTTTTACCTTGCTGCCATCGGAAGATACAATTTGATCTATGATGATTTGTTTGTTGAGAAATCAGTACAAGAGCTTGAAAAGAAATTCCTGGCAGAAAGTAGCTCTTCCAGCTTATAACTATCTTACCCACCCAGGGGACATTCCTTTAATCTCTGCCTGCTTTTAGCGCACGGAGATGTGCCTGCATCACTATTATCTCTAGTTCAACGAGTGGGGATGAAATTAGACCATGTAGATGAAAGCAGATAACCCTAGACTCTTATTCTGAATAACAACTGATTTGTTTTATGAAATTTGGGAACACTAACCTTGCATTTTAAGAAGGGTTCATTTCCTAACTTGAAAACTATAAATTTTTAATATTTATATGGGGCATCCAATATTTCGAACATTCGCTATCTCGAACAAATATTCCAGCTTCCCTTGAGAGTTCGAGATAGCGGATATCAACTGTATGAAACTTAAAACTGCATGAATGAAGTTGCAAAAGAATAGTATATAATTTTGTGTTCAGGATTTCGCAGAATAACGAATTCCTTATTCCGTGTTTTATTGGTTCATCACTTCTCTCCTCTGCATCAGAGAATAATCCCTATTCTGTGTCGGCATACTTTTAATTCCGTCATCTCCACAATTTAATCAAAGGAGAGATAAGCTTGACAAAGGACTAACAAATGCGATATTGGAGCAAACACACAAAACAAAACAACGGAAGGGTATTATTTGTGGCAATCTCGAAAACTGTGAACGGGGAATGGCAAACAGGGAATATGGGGAACAGGGACTGTAGAACAGAGAATGAGGCGCTTGACATTTATTCTTGGTTATAATGTATTCTGGTGTAAGTGCTGTTAGATGAATACTCACTGTACATATAATTGTCTGTACATGTCTTTGACATAAATCTCGAGAGAATAAATAAAAGCAAATCTATTGAAAAACTTAACGTCTCCTTTATTACATCAGTTCCGCTTTTACTGTCAGTTACCAAAGATGAACATTTGATCTTCTTTAATTGTTTTGAAACATAGAGGCAGAAAGAAGCAAAATGCAACAAGAAACACCAATTGTTTATCTTTGTTTCATAATGTTTTTATTAATATTTTTATATTTTGCAAGCTTCTGATTCCCGGGTCAAAAGTGAAAATTAGAAGTAAAAATGGCACAATATGCAACAAAACTTAACCCTAACAAAACTTTTATATATCAGCACTTTCATTTAGCAGGGTTGGTCATTGAAATCTAGCAAATTAGACAACAAGCAACAAACAAACTAACAAATACATGTCATTGGTGCCACAAGTTAGCATGAGGCAAGAGAATAAGGATATAGGACAACGTCACAAGACTAATCTCGTACCTTTCTCTCAGGACGGCTATTGAACCAAAGGCAACATGTGTCTACATCAGAATACATTCATAGCAAAAGAATAAATTTCAAATTCCCCATTTTCCATTCTACGCTCCACATTCTCTGTTCACATTCTCCATTTCCCATTTTGAATTCAATTAAATTTTTCTCTGATGTTTTGTTTTGCTATTTCGAGATACGAACAATGGCACAAAATCTTTACAAAATATTGATGGACAAATTGGTAAAAATTTCTAATAAAAGATTAAAAGTTAGACGTCTAAAGTTAAGCAACCAATTTACAAAATTCTCTGAAGATTAAAAAAGCAACAAATTCATATGTTCGACGTTAGGAATCTAGAAAATTGTTGCAGATTGCACCTGAAACGCTTTGTCATTGGATAGCTAATTTTTATCAATACTCACCAGGGGCACACCCCAGGAAAGAACACTTAGTGCATAAGCTTTCTATCCACCTTTCAAGGCGGAGAAACATGCCCAGGAAGAAGGAAGAAAAAAGAAAGAAAGTAACAGGGGATGAAGAAGAGGAAAAGAATTGTGAAAAAGCCAAGAAATCATTTCACAAAACGAAAAGGGATGAAAAGGAGAGAGAGGAATTAAGACGACAAGGGACAATGAAGTGGACGTTTTGGAGCGACCTAATTCTGTTATAGAGAGAGTAGGCCCTGATACTAAATTTTCCATAAAAAAACTCCATTGATAGAGCGAAGAACGTTTATGAAAAGAAGATTATCGCAGAAATGAAGTCGTTCTTTGCCATCTTATGGAAATTAATCGAAAGTGCGACACTTAACAGAGAAACCAAAACTAAGTTCGTACTAGTGTCTGTAACATAACTCAGGCAAAAAACATGCTCCTGGTGGCATTAACTCCAATTAAACCTTTGCTGTAACCAGCATATATCAATCATCCGAAGAAATCAGTGCACTAACGAGCTATAAAATTCAATTCGGCTCGTTTTAGTTCCAAATTCTTATCTTGTTTACCCTATCTCACCCCGTCGTTTCAAAACATTCTCAACCTGGGGAGGGACCCCATATACATCACTGCTATTATTATTTGAGGCAGAACATCCAAAATTAGTATGCTTGTTATCTAATACAAAAAAATAGTCTACGGAATAAAATCTACAGATAATTTATTATAGCTGATCTGATGTCATGTTAAAGAGTTATCATGGGATGACAATATTATGTTTGAGAAACATCAAAATCAAGATTTAGCTGATTGATAGTTCCCATGTAAAAACCTCCGTCAACATCATTTGGTTGCTTATTTCAATCCTTTGGTGTGTTCAAATTGAAAATTATGTAGTCATTTAGTATCGTCATTTAGTATTGTTTGTCGACAATTGGTTGTCATGGAGACAAAGTTATAGACAGAACCAAAAAAAATGAATTTTTTGGACCAAAAACGTAGAAACTCAAACTTGAGGCATATCAGGTTGCTTCTAATTGTGTTTTAAACACATGAATAAACAGTTTGGTAGGGGGCTCAATTTACCCCCATATTTCTAAAGCTGAGATAGGGTTAACAAAACATAGATACAGTATATAACGAAAGTCAATACTGAATATTTTCTGGAAAATGCGACGTGATAGGAAAGCGTTTAATCAGGTCAAACTAAAGGGGCAATGAAATATCTACTCTTAGGTGCCTAATTGCCATCCCCCCGCGAATTATTTTTTGAAAAATTTCCAACCCGCCGCTCTTATTAGGACCCCCCGTTTATTAAGATTTACATAAATTTTGTGTCGATAATTTTAACTTATTTCACTTAGACTTTCTTTATATGAAATTTCAATTGTATACTCTATTTGTTGGTTAACACTTTGGATTGCCTTAGCCTATAAGTTATATAGGGCCAGTTGCACTGCATTTTTGCAGTTTTCTGACAAAGTTTATTAAACAAATTCTGACCCCCCGTTTTTTCCGATCCCCTTGCTAATTAGATCCTGGCTGGAGTTCCAAACCCCGCACCCATTCCAACCCCCCCCACCCCCCCCCCATCTCCCCC